>JAQGBH010000599.1:0-46723 GCA_034698265.1 Sminthurinus aureus
AAAAACGTTTTAAAGGGGTTAAATTTGTGTTCGCCACAGTTACCTCAAAACCACAGATCCCCCAGTTAACCCTATACCATGGACAAATTACATTTTACTTTATGAAATCAATCAAATCAAACATAGACCAGGTGAATTTTGTGATATTATATGCAAATAACGGACCAACGCATCCATTGTCACGAATTTAGATTTTTACTCTGGATGAAACCGTCGTCAAGGCATAATTTGTTCTTTGTTATTTGCTAATAAATTCAGTGTAAGAGAAAGGAGTAAATTGTACCTGGAAGGCGATGTAACTCGAATACATGTACAACTGCAGAATATTGAGGTAATAACAAAAATGACTAAAGGATCTTTGACTAATTTTTTGCACTCTGATACTGTGATTTTGCTCATCCTCAATAGTTTTCTGTCCGTTCTCCTGTTTTTTGGTTCCTTCAGGTGGCTCAGGCGTAAATGGAACGATTTTTAATTTAGAGGCGCTCACAAGTACAAATTTGATAATTTTGAGAGTAATGGAAAACAACTGGTTTAAATGGGAAGAGATATTCATGTACTTTTTAGTCATCTCCTCCGTTGTTTTTTTCTTTCAGAGGAAGTACGATGTTTTTTATTAAGTTTTCTCCCTTAATCTAAATTTTCTACTCACATTTCACGGATGAGAGTAAATCAACAAACTAGAACTAAGTTATTACTGCCTGAAGCCTACAATCCAGTCGGTATTCTGTAGTCTGTAAACTCGCTCAATGTCAATTATCAATCTAAATCGGTCTCAAAGTGCAAACGTCATACGTCAGACACGTACCACATATTATGTATTTTAGTATATTTAATATGTATTTAATACGAATACGATTGGAGTAATAGAAAACCACTAACACTAAAGATGACAGTTAATTATGATTGAACTTGGAAGTAAATGAATCAGAGAAACCGATCGAGATGAAGAAATGATATTCATGTAGGCGATCGATAACTCATATAGATTATAGATAGCTGCGGCTTATTTCGCTAAATAGTTTTTGGTTTGATGTATAATATTGGAAAAGCTGGAAAAAAAATCAATCATTCCTTAAGTAATGATTAACGCTAATACTAATGATTACTATGCTCATAATTACTACGTGGTGCTATCATTTTATCTAAACCTCGGCAATTATAATCTTGGTATGGGTTTGTGAAAACAATAATGAGCATAATATCCACATAAAAGACGTCAATTTAGTAAATATATGAATATCATGGTGCTAAAATGTCACAAAAGTATGTAGAAATCAACGGTATATTTAGCAATATACAGTATACCTCGCCAGTTAGTATCGATAGGTAGGTAGTATTTCCTAAAGGCTAAAAACTGTGTTTATCAAATAGATAATAGGCAGTCGAACCAAGTTAATTATACGCACTGGTTAGAAAGAGTATATAATTATGGGTCTTGCAAAATGCTGTTTAAAGGATAAAAATAGGAAAAGTGTGAAAGACCGACAAAGGGAAAGAGAGACACGAGCGAAAAATGAAAAGGTAAAAACTTATGAACCAAGTGACTGAGGACTGAGGACGAAAACACACACATGTAATCTCTAAGGTATATTCACAAAAATATAGAAAAAATATTTTATTCATAAATACAATTAACTATGTGTCAAGTATGAAGTGAAAATATGCAATGAAATGAGGATAATGTTTGTAAAAACGTAAACGTACTACATGTAGAATTTTTGTACTGCTTTATTTGACAAAATTTGTGTAAAAAACGGTGCAATAAATCATAGAACTTTTCATTTTTCAAACTTTATACAATCAGATTTAATATTTGATTCAGCTTTTTTCAGTTACTTTAATACGGATTTCTTTTGCGTTCGTCTCACAGATGTTTGTATAAAACTCCTTGGTGAGTTCCTCCGTGTCTGTGGATTCTCGATGTCGAACGTAGACTTCAGCACAGGAACAACAACCGTTATTGTCTTGCTGATCCTCCGGAGAAAGAGATGAAGTGTCCTGATCATTTTCATTTTCTATCAATGAAGCTATTGAAGTGGATGGCTGATACCAGTTGTCGTCATCATCGTACTCAAAATGAGCTCCAAGAAAACAAGGACAAGTTTGCCAGGACCGTGGTGAAACAGAGGAGGGCGAAGAAGAGATTTGGATGTTGGAGTGGTCACTACCAATATTATCCGTATCCAGGAGACAAGTATTATTTGTTGACGATTGATCAATTAGTTTGTAGTCTCTTTTCGACATTTTGGAATTTGGATTTTGGGCCTTTGAATTTAAAAAAAACTGTCTTTGATGCTTTTTGAACAGAGAAAGTAATATATCGTATGTGATCTTCCAAAAGTGAACAAATGCAATGTTATAGTATATTATGTATTTGTTCACTTTTGGAAGATCACATACGATATTATATAGTATGGATAATAAACCACAGAATGTAAATTATACCTTACTTTTTATTCACCTATTTATTTTGAGTTTCAATCCATGTACAATGACACAGGAAAAATCACTTTTACACTCGTAACTTAAGACACTTTAAACACTTTAAAATCCTCCAATTTAGAAAACTCACTGAAACACACAAAATTATAATTTTTAAATCAAATCCTGTAACCTCCAGCACTGCACTTGTCTTTAAAATTTAAAACGCTGTTTTTCAGTCGTGGACGGAGAAAAAAGTACAGCAAAAACATCAATGATTCTTCATTTAAGGATTTTCAATTTTCTTGCATCAGAATTCAGAATGCGATGAATTTGACAGTGAGAAAAATAAAAGCAAATGCGGCAGCGGTAGTTTTCCATGTGACTGTGTATTGTGTAGTGGATTCTCTTTACTCAAAACTTGATTCTGAGTTCTGAAGCGGAAGAGAGTACAACATATATAACAAACATGTATAACGAGAGAGAATTTTCGTATACTTAAGCACAACGGAAGCCTCCAGATTCTAGATTCCAGACTGTTTTTCTATCCCCTTGTTCTCATCTTGCCTCACGTTTTGTACATGTCGATGTACGTCGTACGTTTGTGTTTTGTGTGTGTATGCGTAAATACACTAGGCACTCGTCATTTGAGCCGTAGTACCATGAAGTCCAAGATCCATTTGCTGCGTAGAAAAAAAACCTCAAACTTCCGACGCACATTCTTCCATTCGTCCTTCATTCATTCATCCAGTCACATGTACTTGAACACTACTACGACGAAAATTCACCGCAGTTTTTTTGTCAAATCCAGTTGGTAATTTTGGTAAAAAATAAAATTAATTCTTTTTCACATGTAAATTTCAAAGAGTTTTGCCAAAAACTAATAATATTTTAATTTCAGGTGAGCTCAGGAGTTGCGGTCGGATCATTTTATATTGACCACTTGACCACGTGGGGAAACACACACACAAATTTGATCATCAGGTGCTTTAGAATAACATAAAAGATAAAAGGTATTTACTTATTTGAATTAAATTAAAAGTTTTATTACCAGTTACAAAGCAACCTATGATTTTTTAATTGAAAAAATGGAAAAATTTACATTTTACTAATTTTTATGAATTTTAAATGTTAACCTTTTTTAAGTTTAAACCTTTAACCAGTAAAAAAATTTACAAAAATGACAAACGATTGGGATTGGGACAGCGACGAAGAAGAGTCGCAAGAACAAAGGCAAATATTTAATTTTATAAAAAATAATAATAAAGTTGTGCATTTGTTTTTAATCCTGTAAATTTAAATGTGAAACGCTAAAATATTTTTGAGTAGCTTTTTTAATTGTTTTATTTATGCAAAATATATTATGTAATATTATAGTTGGTTGTCATCCAAATACTTGTCTACATTCTACCTGCCAAAGAGACATAGGGATTTTCATCAGTTTCAATTATGGCATCTGGTTCAATATGACAAGGTGATGAAGGAATTTCGTCTCCAATGTGAAGAAAAAGTAGGATTTGTCCACGAGGAACAACCTTCAACATCCTCTGGTCTCTCTGCCCTAAGTTATCAATCCGAGGATTTTCCTATGATGACTTCGAATGAGGAGGAGAAGCGGAGAAGACTTGGCCCATTTAGTCAGTCCAACTACTCATTAAATCAAAGGGGAGATGGAGATTACAACTTTAATAAAAGGGAATTCTATTACAACAACACGACCAATGTCATGCAAGCCAGAGGTCTCAGAAAAAGTTGGAGCAATACGAGACTGAGACACAGCAACCGGAAACTGGATCAATATAAAACACCACCACACAGTTCCACACTTTTCTCCAACAATAGTCCGCCAGACAATGTAAAGTGCTATACTAGATCTAAGAGAAAGATTCAATAGCCAACATAATACATAATGCATGTTGTACATATAAATATAATAATTAATATTTAATACATAAAATCTTAACTCTATATATTTTAAAACGATGCACAATCGTAAACTTTAATTCCCTGTAAGGATTAAAAAATACACTACATTTAGATTTTAGATAAGAGTAGAAGTGGAAAAGTAAGTACATTCTGTAACTATGTCATTTTATTTTACAGAGCTACTTTTTTCACTTCTGTCTTCATTCTTCATGTATATTTCATGATGTATATTTTTTATGTAAATCAAGTTTTTTAGATAGAATGAAATAGATTTTTTAATACTTTGTACTTATACTCTTTTTGATAATTTTCACCTGAACATTTAACAGTTACATCAAGTCTACTGTAAAAACAGGACCGATCTCATTTAGCAAAGCTTTAAAACACTTAAAACTTAAAAATACAAACATAATACAAATACATCTTCTATCGTTTGCAACTTGTAACTTGAAACAAAAAGCCAAAAGCAAATGTGCAAACAAACGTTATAAACGTTTACGTTTTACATATTACATAATACTATACAAAAAAAGCTAGATGTAAAAAGTACAATCAAGAAAATTTTATGTGAATTGTACAAAATACACGGCTTTAGTAAAAAAAAAAACATCGTTGCTCATCATAATATTTATTACGTTTGGTGTTTGATAAATGATAATCACTTTGATTTTTATTAACTTAAAATACTCTGAAAAAATAAATGAAGGTGAATTTTTAAATACCTCAACCCTGAAAATAAATCTGCTTCAAAACTGTACAGTTTATTTATCATTATTCGTTATTCATTATTCATTATAATAGAAATGAATCACTCATTAAATAAATAATTATTTTTACACAAATTCCTACAAAATTTTCAGTCAACTTTCACTATTCAGTAGTAAATTAAATAATAAATAAGTCTATTTTTTCGTGATAGGTAGACAATAGACAAATATTTGATTCACCAACGTATTTATGAATGAAAAAACGTTGCACGGATTTTAAATGAACAATGAACATTTTCCGATATTTACACATGTACAATGTACACGTATAAAACTGGACAAAGGAAATTCTTACGTTTGAGTTACGTGAAACATGCTCTCTGGAATTTTATGTGTATATGGAACAAGGTGAAAAGTTCAAGTTCACAGTCAAGGAGACAGAAGGTTAGGCGGCCTTCCATTCTTTAGAATCTGTCCAGCGGCTGTAGGCTGTAAGTACTAAGTACTCAATACGCAATACAAAGTACAAAGTACACGAGGTTCAAATTTACAATTTATAATTTATAGAAAAGGTATTCCGCAAAGGGTATTTCCAAAGTCCAAAGGAGCAACAGTTACTTAAGCTCTTTGGATCACAAGAATAGAAAAATGCTGTACTTTTTTTCTGCCAAAAATAACTTTCTAAACTGGGACAAACGGTAAAGTAAGTAAGAGACCATGCCATGTGAGACTACATAATACATTGTCAGTGGATATTTGTATTCCTCGTGGGTAGCGCTTAAGTCGAGAGAAGCTCTGGAGAGTCGAATCAAATCAGGTGAGCACAAGGAAAATTATAACATTTATAAAATGAATTAAACTCTCATTTAAATCCTAGTTATACGTATTCAAAGGCTTTATTTGCTTTGTTGTTTAATTTAAATTCATATTTAATGTTTAGTTATGGTGCTGAAAGTCTCGACTCTCCTCTGTGTCATCCTGGTTACTTTGTTTCTTACCAAGAGCTTTTTAATTGTTGGCGACAATGTATCAGCTTCAACTTCAATTCATCATCGTCAACATCATCGACATTCTAGAGTAATTTTTTTTATTTTTGTTTTAGTTTTCATTTCAAAAACATTTCATGTGCGTACGCTTACATTTAAAATTTAACATGCAGATAAAATACAACATACAACATACCAATGTGAAATAATTGTGCATTATTTTTTAAAGGAAGCGGATTCATCCCCCAAGGACGAAAAAGTGAGACACACGTCATCGGTAAAAAATTTTGACCATGTTGATAAATTTCTTCTTGAGCTGCTCCAGCATAAAAACAAGGACATTGTCTTGGATAATCTAAAGAAAAGGGTAGAGTGGCTAAATTTTTTGAACATTACGTTTCACGGGTTATCACGAGCCAACATTCAGAAAAATCGGAAGCTTTACAATGTTGCTAATATTGAAGACTGGGGTCAACCGATCCGAGTACTTGAAGGGATTCTTTTGCCACCACGTGGAATTCGAATAAATAACAATAATCTTAAAGAATTTCTGGATAAACTCCGTCTCCTGTTGAAAGTCGACATTCCTGCTCACAATCTCATGGATTATGCATTAAATTCTTCTTCTGCTTCCTCTTCTTCCTACGCTACAGCTGCGCATCAAAGGCAAATAAGTGGTGAGGGCACCACCAAAAATATGACGGAGGTTATCATCGGTCAACTGAACAAAGTACTCAGAGCCACCCTTCGTGATGAACTGACCTGTAGTTTTGACCCTAATGAAAATATTCTTACAGCTCGTGGAAATTTTGTCTTTCTAAGTCACATCAAAGAATCATCATGTCTTCATCCACAATCCAAAGGAAATTATATTGATTACCACAGCCATAGCGGAGCAGTACCAAGTATTGAAAAACTCGTCATTTTTGCCTTAAATACTTTTTTTATTGATACAAATCTGGACGGAGAGGAAATTGGGGGAGAGGGTCAAAGAAACGTCAGCCTATTTGTATTTGCTCCACATTGGGAAATTGTTGGCCGGAATCCAGAACCAGAAAATAGATTCATCATCAATCTAAATGGAGTTGATGCTCAACCTTCAAGAGAACAAATGAGGAAGGCAGGAAAAGGCTCAAAGGGCAATGGACAAGACGGGACAAATGGTGAAGTGGGACAAAATGGTGGAAGTTTTGTGGGTTTTGGACTTACTCTTAAAGGAAATGAATTCCCCCTCGTACTTGCAGGTAAGCTAATATTAGTACTTAGTATTTGTACAATGTCACTCAAGAAAATCAAACAATTTCAATATAATATTTTTATTCAAATGTCCCATTCATTGTCGTTTGTGTCTTTAAAAAAATTCATCTTTTTTTTTTAGATGGAGGAGCTGGTTCAGCAGGGCAAGAAGGAGGGGATGGAGAAACTGGTGAGCCTGGCACTCCAATAAAACTAAACTCCAGTATTTATACAATGCAAAATGTTTCCTTGCCCGAAATCAAAATTCGTTTGAGAGAGCTACCATACTCTTGTAATTTGGATGGAGTCACAAGAAAGTGTGTGGATGTGGGAGTGAATGCGTCTGACAATTGTATTATTTTTACTTGCTACGGACCAAAAGGATCACCTGGGTATCCAGGTGGACGAGGAGGGAGAGGCGGATTGGGAGGAATTGCAGGAAAAATCATTCTACCACGTTTTTCAAATCTGTCCTCGCCAACGCCAATGCCAACTTCTGCAAACGGGCTTCCGGGTGAAGATTCTGCAGGAGGGATGGCGGGAATCGGAGGAAAAAATGCGGACAATATTAACATCACCTTCAAAATCCATTCGAATCAAAAGGATGGAGAAACTGTGTGTTTGTATTCTTATCAAAATTCTGGTGTCATTCCTGTCACATCTTTAGCTCCAACGGGTCAAAATGGTTGTGCTCATTGTCAAGAAAGGCCTTCAGCTCCCTCTCCACCCCCACCACCATTTTATCTCACATACATGGCCAGCTACTTCACATATGCAAATGAAAGTGGACTTTCTGAAATTTTTCTGAAAAAGAGACTATCCAGTTTTATTGAAACCTTGTCAAATGCAACAATCCTTCCAAATATTTAACACTAAAGACTAAAGTTGAAAAAAACGTACAATTAACATAAACATTTTCTATTTCCTATGAGTTTTTTTACATTGACATTTGGCATGTTTTATTTCTTGATTATTGATTACACAATTGATAAAATTACATTGGAAAAAAGTAAACAGCAACAAACACAATTAATTATTATAAATACAAAAATGCAGAACAGTTTACAGTTTACTTTACATAATGAAAGCAAATGTTAATTAATTAAATAGTGTTAAAAATATATTGTGTAATGTGGATTGTATTTGGTAAAAGTATCACGAGCAAGAGGAAATGTTGTGATTTAAATGTACAAGGTCCAGAATAAACATTTAGTTTTCCCATTTATTCCTGAAACTAGAAAAAGAAAATTTAGTTATCACAACAGTAGTACGAATCTCCACCTTCACAAGTTCTGTGTCCCCTTTCAACTCTGTCAAATTGTTCACATCCACGCTCAAGCATGTTCTTGGATTGACACAAGGTCCACCAGCAATCCCGTCGGTCATGTCGTCTGCCGTAAGGCCAACCAGATTCCGTCTATTTACAATTGATAATTGAAATTAAATATTCTGTGATTACATTTAAATATCTCCCTTACATTTTGTATTGTTCAGAATTCAGAAATCATTCGTTAAATACTAAACACGTAATACTACAATAATAAATTCAGTGTCCACTCTCAACTCTTGACCGTACACTTACCGTTGAAACATGTAAAATGAGTATGACACTCAAGACAATGAGAACAAATCCCCAATGCGCCTTCATTTTGTTACGGGTTTTTAAACTCTTTTGAGTTGTGACTTTTGACTTTTAATCTGTGACTGTCTCAAGTCTCCAGCGAAAAATTAAAAGGAATGCCAACAATTTAACTGTTTTGTTTTGATTGATCTGATCTTCACACCTTGTCTTTATTTCAGTTTTGCTGTGTGCTGTATGCACAATGTACACCGTTTGAATTAGCATTGGCATTTCTTGATCTGTCCCCTCATATTTACTAGTTATAACTTTATACATCATTCTCTTGGAAATTTTCAATTCTATTGCGCAGGAAATGGCGGAAAAAAAGCCAAAACAAAAACAACAACAAAAATTAAAACGACACAAAAAAACAAAACAAAGTTCATGGTTGATGTTGATGTCGGAAATTTTGTTGGCCAATAGTCAATAGTCAACAGTCAATACCTTGTTTTGGAAGTAAATATGATATAATACTTGGAAATTTGTATTAAAATGCCCGTGCATTAGCGGTTGGCTAGCATTAGAAACTAGAAAGTAACATCATAGATCTTGTATTACTGTGTTATATAATATAACGACTACAAATAGTAGTGCTAATGTAAGTAAGGTTTAGATTAAACGTTCGCGTCTTTTTTATTATTAATCATGTACATATGCATACACATGAGATGAGGATAATAATAATCTGTGTCTAGATTTGTAGTCTCTACAGTTAAATTGAAGTTGATTTCTTGTGTATTTTATTTCATGATCATTGATCATATTGGATTAAGACAAATTCTCCGTTCCTGTATTTCTTCTCAATTCTTATTGCATACGTCATACTGCATACTGCATACGTAACGCATATGATAAGATAAGACTTTAACCCAACCTGACAATACAAGACAAATAAAAAAAATAAAGCCAACTTTCTTGGAATCTGGAATCTGGAATATACTTTACAGAGTTTATTTATTATTTGTCATATACTTTATTCTGAGTTCTGAGATTCACTGCGTCATGTTTCCGGGGGAAGTTTGGAATAATCCTTTTTTAAAGTAAAACACTTATACAAAAAAAATGTTGAAATTAGTACAGAAGAAGCAGTTGCCATCTGATCTCATTCATTCATGTTTTATTCTCATGTCACTCCATTGATTGTCTTTTAATGCGCTTAGCTAGTGAAATATTGGTAATAATCACACCATGATGGGTGTAGTTATCACTTACTATCAATTATCAATTATAAAAGTTGTCAGTACATGCCCTACACACATACGATTTATGAATCATAAATTATGATGCATACTGAATTAGCGAGAAAAAATATTTCGCAAAGCTCATTGCAGGTTTAAGATGGTGTAAAGAGAAAAGATGATGAAAATGATATTGTAAGCACTTTCTCTATTCTCGATCCATGCAAAAAAGAAATAAAAATCTCCCCATTACAAATAAAAATTTACAATCCAAACAGTCTACTTTATTTGTGCTATTCTTGCACTTCTTTCACTATAGACAGTGGACAGTGGACAGTGCCAGTGGACAGAATCATAAAATCAGTTTGTTCTAGAAATTTAATATTTGGAGAGAAGTATGAAACATGAAAAATCAAAAGATTCATTTCTATATTCATAAACTGTTATAAATTATAAAATGTGAATCATTTTGATTTTTATGATTTTTATGACTTTTGCGTACTACGTACACTTGGGGTGTCATGACTGAACGATGGATTCCAGTTATGTAATATGTAACATCAAATATCACAAATATTTACTACTACATTTATGTACTTAAGATGATGAAACAAGGACTCTTCAAGATTCTCCCGAGTGGACAGTAAACTCTATAGTCATGTTTTGTTAGTATTCTCTATTCTCTTCTTAAATATATGTACAACATACATGTAGGTATTGTCAACCCTGCACATGGAAGCGTTTAAGATACTAACGGTAATTACATAAGTATATCAAATCAGAAATTAAAGTGTAATACACACATGTCTGTAGTATGTAGATAGATAGGTCTATTGATAATATATGTGCAGTGTACATGTTTGCTTGATTTATTATTATTATGTGTAAAGCTACATTTATTTAAAAGTGTTCTATTCACAGCTCTCCAATCATCCGCCTTATCTTGTGGTCGTTCTTTGCCGAGAGAAAGGACAGAAGAGAGCAGTGATTCTAATATGTACCTAATACCTATGCAATATGCATCATGAAGTTTGAACTGTGTGTACAGTGTATAATGCATAAGCTCATCGATATATATATATATATATACCTATGCATACTTGTTTTGTGTTTTCTGTATACATATATGACTGTTTGATTTGGTATTTGGTGTTTGGTAGCCGATAACAGAAAGTCAACTACAGCCGATGTAGAAAGCATTTATGAATAAAAACCAAATAAATACGAACAAATATTTATTATAATAATAATGATACGAATAATATGTTAAGACTACAGCATATATTATATTTGAGAGAGCATTTGGTTTCATATATGTTTCTTCTTTTCACTCTAAAATTAAATTAAAGTTTACAGATATTTGACATTTCCCTTTAGCCTGATGAAAGCTTAAAATTTTCCTTAGATTGCGGTTTTGCCTTTTTCCATTCCAAATCGTTCCTACTCGTATTACATACAAGAACAGATTTATTATTTGATACTTACCAGTAATACTGACATTAAGCTGTGTATACTAAAAACTAATGGCTAATAACTAATTGTAAGGAGCAAATGTGGTGAAATTTGAAACTAGTGAGCATAATGCATACTTAAGCATGATTTGAAACTTGGAGAAGAGAGTAGACCAAAAATGACAAGAGTGTGGTCATAATTTCACTCCTCTACTTGTTACTGACTTAAGTACATAATTTAGGGAAATTTTGAAGGACTTATTTGACTTATTTATTTGTGAACATAAACATATAGATATATGATATATTTAAAACACAGTCGAGTCTAAGGAATAACGAATGACTGGATTTTTTTGTTCAAATATTTTACTTGAAAATATATTATGCATATAATATGTGTTATTGTTAATCCATTGTCCATTGTGCATTATCTACGTTTTACATTCCCTGTTCTTCATTCCAATTTCCAATTCCAGTAGAAAACAGAGGCTTGAAAACAGAGTATCAAAGGTCAGCATGATTCATCTTCACCCCTCAAACCACAAATGTTTATCAAGTTAGAAATTAGAAGATTCCAACTTCATATATGTATTCGTTGTTGATACATATCAAATGCAGACGAAATCTTCAATATACGATAATATAAAATAATTATAGACTATAGACCGTAGACACATGTAAAAATTGAAGAGGACAATTCCATGTATATTGTCTCTTTCCCTCTATCGCCATGAGTCAACTAGTCAGCTAAAAGTATATCATTTATATTATGAACAAACTATGTACAAAAACTCTGTACTCTGTAGGTACATCCATAATCAGTACACAAAAACATTTCCAATCGTTGTCATTTGATGTTGTTTACGTTTGTGTTCCGTGTAGCTGGATCTTTTTTTCACTTGTCATTTACTATTTGCTCCTAAATATTAAATATATACAATATATATACGGATAGTTGTTGTCAGTTAGTCAGTTGACTGTAGTTAGCAGTGTAGTGAGGCAATTATTTAGTTCCAACAATTTGTCAATCGTCAATTTCTTTATGTCTAAATTCTAAGTGTGTATTTATTATTTACCGTTTACAGTGAACAGTATAGTATGGAATATAGCATAGTAGAATATCAGTAAAAAGCCATGCAATAGACGTACAGATTACTGATACAACTCAGGTGCAAAGGAGTAAAAAATTGTACAAAATAATTATTTTTCCTTGTTCCTTTGTGTATGTGCGTGTCCGAGAGTGAGTAGTGTGTACACAGTTGATAAAAGTCTACAGTTTTTTAATACATGTATACATATAAAAGTGATAAGTTATAATAATAGTCACAGTAAATGTAGTATAGAGAGATAGATAAACATGCTTACATGTACGTTTTAGTTTTTTCTGGACATGTACGTATTTAATATTGAGTATTGATCATTGTAAATTTAATTGTTTTAAATCTGGATTAAAATTACAAAACCAAAAAAGAAGACGGAACAAACTAAAAGAAGAAACGAAATAAAAAAAAATAAAATTACAAAACTGGAATCTAGAATCTAAAATACAATGGGAAGGAAAGGAGAGATGTGGAATATTCCTTCTTATCTTTTGCTACTTGTGCTAGTCCTCGTAGTTGATATAAATAAATGTGTAGTTGCCGGTGATGGTGGTGGTTCGACATCGGATAGTTCTGGCTCTTTGAATCCATCATGGCATTGGAGTTTTCCTAGTCAAGATTTAAGTCCCCTGTCCATGGATGACATTGACGAGGATGATGATGATGATGTAATTGAAATTGAGGAGGACAAAGTGAAAGAGAGTGGGAATGGGAAGGATGTGGAACTGAAAAAGGAACTTGGGCATAATATCACTGTCATTGGTGACTTTCTCTTTGATCGAAGGATGGAGTGTCAGGGTGTCAATGTGACTGCTTTTGCAGTCATCGAGTGTCAATCCATGATGGAGTGCGAGGGAAAACGTCCATGTCTTTTGGATCAAAAGGTGCGGGGAATTTTTGATCACACTTTTTTTCTAGATTTCATATTTATTTTGGTTTTATTGATTAAAGGCATTGTAAATGGTGAAGAGACATGTAAAATTTATGTTTTATTTATATAGCGATGCTCCATTCATGATGATGTAGTGCGAGGTAAAGAATGTCCTAGAGTGACTTATGGATGGCACCGACCAACTTTATTCGATTTCAATCAGGGTTTGACCTCTCTCGTTCGAATCAATCCCGAGAAATTGCAGTCCAAAGACTGTTTTATGGCTAACATCCCAATGCGTTTTAAATCTGGCATCGTTCAGTGTACTTCTTCCAATAATATTGCAGAGGCAGGAAAGAAAAAAGAAGTCATCACCATCGACCATTTTTACACAGGACATGAACTCACTCGTAAGTTACCTAAAGATAACAAAATAGCATCAATTTCTTGATCAGTTCCTGTGATAATGTAGCTATTATATATTGTTGCAATTTTCACCTTAAAATCATTAAAAACTGTTTCCTTTTTTTATCATCAAGATGAATTGGTATCAAAGACGCATAATTCATCGGATCACATGAAGATGGGAGTTGTGTATGCTGGAATGGACATCACACGAGAACCTACTTGGAAAGGTACACTTTATACAAATGAACCTGTCATCGTCCACTGTCGAGTACCCAAATTCCTCTACCGGCAAGAGGGAATGACTGTCAGAGTTATCACAGCTGATGGCTCCAAAATAAATATTGGTATGTACAATGCACATTTAGATATTTATTTATTCCTTTATATTACTTTGATATTTGTCGCATATTACATAATATGACATTGTACTATAATATAGTATACTGTAGGCTAGATATCTGTTTATAATTTTTTTGATTGTGTTTTTTACTCGAATGTGCAGATCCAGAACAGAAAATTTCAGTAGGTCTCCATGTGTTCTGGGTTTATGGAATTGAAAAGTTTAGGGTGTTCAAAGGCGTTACAGGTTTCTCGTGTCATGCTCAGAAAGCCAATTCTAGTGTATGGATTGAAAAAACTGTCAATTTCACCGTTGTAGGTATGTATTGTATATATATAAATAATTTGTGCTGTTTTATTAAAAGTTATAGAAATAAAAAACTACAGGTCGGCTGCTTTAAAGAACTCTGTAATTAAATCTATGAATGTGTTTTCTTTTAGATCCACCATCCACATTCAGAGTGCCAGCAAAAACTCAAAGTGGGAGAGGATATATCCCTGTCCGCGGTCCGATGGGATGTAAACTGGAAGGAAATGATATGAAGGAAAAACATGAAAAAATTCAGGTATGTAGGATATTTTTGTAATACAAATTGCCTGTCATGAGTAATAATATTAAATATTAAGTTTCATAATAAATAGCATATTTTATATTGATTGAATAAACACTTTTCTTTTCCTTTTGTTTCCCTATTCCCCTCTCCCGCACACTAGAAAATCTTTGACTCGCCAAAAGAGAAAGTGATTGATTCGACCATTGAATTCTTACGCTTTGATCAACTTGCAAATGGTGCTTATAGCTGTATTGACCTGATAAAACAGAATGAAACTCAGGATGTTTATGATTACTACATTGATTTCGGTATATACATTTTTGTGGTCTATTATAAATTCTTTTTGTATCTTAACATCGTTTTCATTTAAATGAGCTTTTATGATTGCAAAAAAAAAATATTTTACATGGATGTATATAGATTTATACTGAGACATGTAAAAAGTTTTTAAAAACTAATACTATTTTCGTCCGTGTCTTTGGATAGCTTTAAAATCCCCAGAAATTGAAAAACCTCGAGGAAGGACTACCATAAAACTGGATGATGAGGAACATCGAACATTAACTTGTAATTACAGTGGAGATCCTCAACCCTACATCATATGGATGCGGAATGGACAGGTATAATAATAGATTTTTTCAAATTGAAATTTTAATATTCATAAACGTGATTCTTTGTTTACTTGATACAATAGTGAATCCTGTGTATATTATATTATGTATGCTGTATTAATTAATCCTTATAATTTTCAGCTATTATTCTACACTTTATCAAAAGATGGATCTGAAGGAAATGGAACAATGGAGGAAGTCAAACTTCGACTACCCATAAGTAATCTTGTACTGGAATTCCCTCTAAATAATACAGACGACTCAATCACTCAAAATATATCGTGTGTCGCCTACAATCACCTGGGAAGAGATAGACTTGATTTTATAATCGGTACATTTGTTTTTTTACTACCTACAAATTACAAATGAAAATGTATCCACATTGTCTGTATTATCAAAGTATAATTTTTTATTTAAAAAATCATGTGTAAAATCATAAAACATAAATGTTTATTTATTAATATTGGCCATGTTTTTTAAATTTCAAAGCACCACATCAACCTTGCGGTTCGTCCAAAAAGTCTGAAGAGAGCACGGGCTCTCGATCAAATCAGGGACATGTAAATGGTGGTCAAAAAGAAGAGAAATTGGTAAAAGGAGAATCTCAGAGTGTGTCATCAAGTGCCTTCACGTTCCCTCTTTTAGCTCTCATCGTCATTCTCTCAATAGGCATCTTCGTCCTCTGGAAAAAATACACTGAGCAAAGGGTAAGAGCGTTCAAAATTTATCTGCAGAGTTTTATCCACCATACTTTTACACTGTATTATTGTATTTATTATTTTAAATAACCAAAAATTGCAATTACCGTTATATAATTTGTACTGTGATCCATTTTTTCCCGCTTTTTATAGCAACTGGTTCGAATTTATCGTACACATGGTCGAGATTTTTCAGGATATGTTCCAGATGAAAATCATGACCATAATCATGAGCAAAGATCAAGAACAAACACGGAAATTATTACGGATTCCGAAGCTACAGTTCAAAATATTTCAGAGAACTCAACCATTAGACAATCAGAATCGGGAACCACTGCTTCCTCATCAAGTCATCCCCTTACTTCCACTAATATTCCTTCTTTGGGACATCTCACCAAAGCCCGGTTTAAACCTTCAGATCCAATGTATGAAATTCTACTGGAGGATTTTCATCATTAAGACTCTCTACATTCTATGCATACAATTTATAGTGTAGGGTAAACTCATTTGTTAGTTTAAAAGTCAAATTATCTATTGTATTTTTTGAGATGCCAATTAACAATTAATCTAGTTAATGTACTTATAATTGATATATCTAAAGTGATATTATATAATGTATATATAGCAAATAATATAAATAGATATAGATACAAAATAGATGCAAAAAGTACTGCAATATTATCCATCCTTGTTCATCGTGTATCGTATATTTTTGTACACATACTGGTACACTGAAAACTGAAAGCATTCAACTGAACGAAAACGTCAAACTTTTAAATAATGTTGATATATTATGCAAAATACTTACAAAGTGGAAAAACGACAAACAACTAACAATAAACTGTGAATGACTACAAAGTACATATGTATTTAATATTTACATAATACTGGTTAAATCTGATTCAACTGATTGAAGAATGAAAAAGGTATTGAACAGTTTAATCAATTTTACATGGAGTGTCTATTTGTGCGAATTTAGTATTTAGTACCGGATGTTTTTGTATTTGTCTTAGAATTAGGAATAGGTATTTTTTACGTGATAACAAATTTTTGAAATTGCTCAATATAAAAAGATGTTGTGTAACACTAATTATTAATTAGTAAACAATAATAATAATAATAATTTAATAAATAGAAGAATAACAAAAATATTATAACTTTTCTATTTTAACACTTACAAATTATGTTCAAATTTGTATAATATTATTACAGTACTATTCATTCCTCATTACTCATTACTCTTTGTTGGGTTTGTATTCATTTATTTTTTGCTTTTCTGGATAGCATCAAAGTTTGATACAAAATTATTATGTGATTCAATTGGCTCTAGGAAAGACTAACTAAATCCTAAGTTGCTATGGCATTTTACATGTGTGGTCTTTCTACTTTATACTTTATACTAGGCAATTGAATTATTTACTTGCCGTGTCTTTTGGAGCTTCCAGATTTCGTGTATTTTTACTCTATGAATCATCCTGATTTCCAAGAAACTTAGAAACTGGACACCTCATTGAAAATTTTTCTCTATATACGTATAAAACATGAATATGAATATGGATATTTTGCAAGCCTAAATGACCTTTTAAACTTCTCATTACTCATTACACAATTTCGTAACGTGATTTTAGCACCACGACAGAAAAAAGGTGCTGAGTTCCAGTACATAAATATTTATTTACATAAATGCATGCAGCAGCAGTACTTTATTTTTTTTATCGTGTAGAACATCCCGTTATCACGTGGAGAAATCTTTTTTTGCAGTTCCCATTGTGTAGTTTGTAGTTACTTAACTAGGCAGCGGCATCCGCTAAATAATTTCATTGAAATAGCTGTGAATTCCTTCTAAAAATAATTCTCATAAAACTTGCAGTTTCATTTGCATAAAAGTAATTTGTACAATGTACAAAATGTACAGTGTACAGTTATAATTTATAATGGTGATGCAGTATGCCTGTATGCAGTACTAAAAAGTGTTGCATATTGTACTAAAGATGAGCTGTTAAATAAGGATGCAGTCTAAAACTTTAAATTAGTTCACTAGGCCAGTACACTAATTGCATTACAAGGAAATGTTATATTTTTTTCTTTCCACACTTAGTCATTAGTCAGCCATATCAAGTCTCAAGTCTCAACAAGTGGTGAAGATGCCCCTGAAAATGGAAGTGTTTGATGTACATCTACACAAGTCTACACAATATTTCACTAAAAAAAGTACTCTCAATTTCTTTGGAGGCAAAATCCTGATATTCCTTCCTTGATGAAAACGATAGCACTGTTACATATAAAATGAGTTTTTTATATGATGGACAGCCAGTTTATACCAATGAGTCAAGAAAGAAGGAGAAGGAGAAAAAAAATAGAAATTATATCAGAATAAAATTATAATAAAAAATGAGGGATAAAAATCGTGTTTGGGCTTGTACTTGTGTTTCTTGGATACCTAAATTTTTAAATTGTAAAACCAAAATTTTATTTTATTCCTTCATCTACCTCTTTATAAATAATAATGTAAATAGTGCATGTGCTTCAAATTTAACAATATTCCCAAGTCCTAGTGAAAATACTGAAACTGGGTTTGTACCCTCAACCAACATATCCGAGTTATTTCAATCCAGGATGTATCAGCATCCTCCAACTTCGTATGCCGATCAGGATTCGGATTCGGATTCCGTTGCGGATACAAGTACCATGTCAATCACAAGAAAGAAGCTGGATATGGGAACCTCAAAACATTTAGATGGATCCCCGCTCAAACTCATGGAACTGAGAGAAAGAGAAAGAGAAAATCATAGGGAGAGGGATTCAAGAAATTACCTTCAGGCTGATAGAAAACAAGAGATTTTGGAAAACATGGTTGTGAATTTACAAAGAGAACTCGGAAAACTCCGTGATTCCCTGGATGTAACGAATCGGAGGATGAGGGATTTGGAAACTGAACAGGAAGTTCTAAAGAGACCAACACCAACCATTTTTCCAGCTCCTGCTCCTTCCGTAACTTTCTAATTTTTTGTTTAAATGATAATCAAAATTATGCAAAAAAATACATTTATTAGGTACAAAATATGAAACATGTTTAAAATTTAGAATCATTGATATTTTTTTGCTTTAGCTCAACGGAGCAGATGGAAGAACTCGCAAGTTGATTAATCGCCTTCATTTTTCTGGTTTGTAGCTGTTTTTCGCTTTAATCATTTCTCAAAGACAATGATAATTCTTAACAATTCTCGAATAATTGTACTTATTTTCTTTTGAAATCTACAGATAAATGTGGCGGACTTGTAGAGCTCTCTGAAGTTTCAGAACTAAGTTATGTGAGACCAAGTAACCTTGATGATTACAATGATGGACCAGAAACATGCGTCTGGGTGATAGTAACAAGTTCTCATAATCAAGTTGGAATGACATTGAGAGGCCTAGAACCAGCACGTGGCTATCCAGACACTCATGGAACTGAGTCATATGGTTTGTCTACTCAAGTCATGGACAATTTTCCAAAACCTCAAGTCAAAAATTTGTAAGTAGTAAATAATAATAATTTAAAAAATGTTGATGTAAAACAATACTGAAAATTGAAACTGAAATGTTTGTATTTTGTGTTGATTCATTTAACCCTTGACATTATTTGTTTCCGTCAATTCCTAAACATTAAATAGGGAAGCTCGTGACGTGGATAGGGAACACATTGCCCCGGCTTCTGAAGTCATCCTAGTCTTTTCAACAGCCAATTCAACACGTTCCAACCAAGGATTCCGCCTCAGTCTCCGAAATGTTGAGAAGAGGAAACAAAGTTGGCAAGTCACTGTCCATACTGAGTGGAATTGTCTCGGCGACAAAAACCAGATGACAAGGGAGATTCGTTATCCATTTGGTGGTGGTAATTATGGGAATACGACGTCTGTCTACTTTATCTTTCATCCTGGAACCAGTAAGAGAGTCTGGATTTCCGCTGATTTTCCTAGAGTGCCTAATTATCAAAGTAAATTAACCCTCTATAAATACTCGGCAGAACATCAGGAGTTCCGTCAACTTGCAAAGTAATTATTAAAAATACATAAATACACAACAGTTTTGTGTTTTTTTGATAAAAAAACAGTCATTATTTGTTCACGTGCCAGTTTTTCACCCAGCGTCTACAATTTGAATTTGTTTTTATTTTAGGTTGATTAGATATCCCAATCATAATTTGAATCCATATAATTTAAATCCGGCAGTGGATGCAGGTGACCTTGCGGTAAACACTCCTGCGTTACCTGAAGATCGGCAATATGTAGGAAATCCAAGTCAACCCGTGCTTTTGCATCTACATTCACCACCCGGTGGGTGGGGCGAAGGATTTAAAGTGGCATTCAGCTATCAACATGCTTAAAGTTGCGTAAAGTTCAAAGAAAGAGAAACACACACAGAGAGATAGAGATATAGTTAATTTTTACATATATTTAACAATAAGTGCAAAAAAATTAATGCTGTTGTATAATCTAAGGATTCCGCAAATGAAATGTAGGAAAAATCAAAACACATGAATGTTTTGAGTTTTGAATGCTGTACACCGTACATTTAACATTGTACACATGTAATAATATTATTGCGAATAACTAAAAGTTCCTGCGTACAGTTTATAGTATACCAATTTTACCAAGGAAATATCTTGTGATGGTTTCCTCATCTTTATTTCTTACAAGTTTTGTACTATAATGTGTTTATGACTTACGATTTATAATTTATGATTACCTGAGACTTTTTACTTTTTACAAAGGAAAACAAATAATTATAAAAAAGACGCATTTGAATAAATAAAAGTAAAAAATCTATACAAAAACATGACATTATGATTTCCATAATATATAGTGCATATAAATAGTAAACCATTTTAACAGTCTCGAGTCAGGAGTTACGAGTATATACAATATAAAATGTAGACCTCAGTTTCATTTTTCACCGAAATGCCGTTGAAGATTGAAGATTGAATAGAAATCCGAATCCATTGAACAATTGTATAATTTTGTAATTTCCCTTAAGAGTTTAGAGTTTACTATTCATTTCAACCTGAAGAACATAATTCCGAAGAACTTAGATTGACATGAGACATTAAAGTTCCTGTACATATCTAAAATATGTTTTTACATACATTTACTATCTGTTTTTCAGAGTATAATTATCATGAGTCTAGTGACTAATGTGCAGTTTTCGTGTTCAATCCTTTCTTGATTCTTGATTCTTGTGCTCTAGAGTTGACGTCTCCTCACGTTGCTCACTTTCTGCTCTTAATGACATTTTTCATGTTAAAATAATCAAATGATGTAATTAGCCAAATATCAACAGAATTCCCTCTGTATTTTTAGAATCTTCTACTCCCATCACCAGAAGCCAGAAACTAGAAGCTGATGATCATATAGTTGATTGAAGACCTTTTAGTATTTACTGTTTAGTGAGTCCGCGTACAAGTAAAGGGAAAGATAAAGTACATATTGATGTACTATTTGAGTAAATTGCAAAGTGTACCTAAAAAGTTATTTGATGTTTACATCTTTTAACATTTAAAAATTAAACAATTGTGTCAAAAAAATGACCTTCATTCTTGAAAAAAGTTGGTGAAAACAGTTGAATTTTGAAAGCATCATAAAAAATTAAGAAATGGGTAAATTATAAATTTTTTAACCATCTTGTTTGTAATAAAATTTATTTATCATAAATTACAGAGTAAAACATGTTAAACTGATTGATAACTGATATTCGCACGCCTTTTGGTAATCTCCAAAATATGTAGATCAAACAGACAAACAAAGTGAGACGTCGTCCACGGTTGACTCAAATTACGAGTCGGATGCAGATGCAGACTCTGATTTCCAAAGTGGTGACTTTGATAACGAGACGCTTTATCATTTTGTCAAATCCTTCGTCTCGTCAGGTCGACGAGCTTTGGAAGCTCTTTCTACTCGAAGTACTCAAGGTGATTTTGTTCAAGCATTGGCTGGTGTTTTTGGTGACTTTGCCATTTTCCCAAAAACCACGGATGTCCTTTTGAAAACTGGTGGACACCAAGCATCAGTGGATCACGTTTTAAGTCCCGCGGCAGGTGGTAATTCACATCCCTTCAGTATGATTATCCAGACCATTGCTTGCTCCATAGCAACGGTTGGTGCAAGTGTTCGTCTCTTCAATACGGGATTTCAAGCCTACGACAAGGTGTGTCAGAAGAATAAGAAATTGTCAGCGGAGGCTGCCATTTCAACGGAATCACCTGGATCTGAACAGGTAATTCTTGACTTGTCTTGACTTGTACTTTAGCACATTGCATAGGAAATTATAAAATTTTAATGGATCTGTTAACAGTTTGAGGAAGCCTTCCGAAAAATTTATATTCGAACTGCCGTGGAAATTTTCTTTGCCTATGAACATCAGCTCAACTCGGTTTTTCGAAAAACTCATTTTGTCAACCATGAAAAGAATAAAAAGGATCAAAATCAAGATCAAAGTTTAAAGTTTGCTTCATGTGTCACATCACTCCAGGCTCAAAAACAAGCACTTGAAATCCTGAGTGAATATGCTGGACTTATGTGCTTTGGGGAAATGGTGCGAACTTCTGCAACAACAGATTTAGAGAAATCCCTTACTTCTCTCACTACATTTGATAAACTGAGTTCCTATTATGATCAAGTAACTTGGAACCGTCTGCGAATACGTGCCGATGGAAATCGGGATTCCAAAACCGACGGCCAAAGTGTTGATTCGATGAAAAAATCCACCTTTGAATTTTACAGTGATCCTGTTCCCGCTTTTGCAACTACAAGTAGTTCCGCATCTCTGCAAAGGAAAACATGTGAAATGTCAGCACACTACAAAAACGATATTGATTCCATTTACCTGATGTTGAAATCCAAGGTGGATTTGGATAAATTCAAAAAGCAGTCTTCAAAATCCTTCCAATCCTTTCATCTTCGACGACCTTTTCGATTTGAATTTGAACAATTTTGTGAAATGAAGAGGGAGAAATGGGTTAAAATCCAACAGCCGAGTGACTTGATGAATCCAGAAATATTTATTTGGATGGATCGATCACAACTGGTGGATATTTTGTATGAAAAATTGAATGAGGAAAAACCCACAAAACAAACCGCACATGTTTGGGAGGATCTGAGTAAAATGCAGGAAAGTCTTCAATCTCAACTGAACACGATTGAAGGAGATGTTAAACAAATTCTGAGGATCGTTAGCATCAGTAGCCAAAATATTAATCACCTTCCCAATCGCCATTCGCATCATCATCAACCTCAGTCATTATCACATCAAGATTTCTCACGACACGGCCTTTGGTTTGAAGTAGTTGATCCGATTGGTTCTTTCTGCGGCAGAGAAGAATTTTTACAAGAGATTCACAAAAATCTTTATATTTGTAATCGAGACACTGCAGTTCAAGCTCAAGTTCAACTCCCCATTCCCAATTCAACAATGTTATCTCGAGTCAAAGTAATTAGTGGACTCGGAGGCGTTGGAAAAACTGAGACAGCAAAAATGTACATTTTTAAATATGGTCTACAATACAACAATGTGATATGGATAAACGCAGAAAATAAGATTTTACTTAAAGATTCCTTTTTAAAACTTGCAAAAGAACTTAATATTGACATTTCAATTCCAAACGGAGAGGATACTTTAACAAGAAATCCAGTGTATAAAATATACAGGAAATTGTGTGCGGGTGGACAAAAAACCTTGATGGTGTTTGATAATGCAGATGATTTTGAAAATGGTATAGCCGATTTTATTCCAACATCCCTGAATCCTCTTCTGGAAAAACCAGGAGTACTCGTCACCTCACGAAATCAAGTATGGCCAAATGGTGTCATTGTTTTACCACTAGATGTCCTGTCCACAGAACAGTCCATCAGTTTATTAGTCCAGAGACAAATTGGTCAGCATGATTGCTCTGAGATGAAAAGCAATACGAATACCAATACCAATAAGCAAGAATTAGTAAAACTGGCTCAAATCCTGGGTGGTCTACCATTGGCTCTACAGCAGTGTGCTGCTTTTATTCAACAACAAAATGAATTGAGTCACTTTACCAGCAGAACTGCCTACTCCGTTTCAAACTACCTTGATGACATTACAGCTGCAAGTTTAACCAGTCTCAAGAAATCTACATCTGGTAGTTCTGGTAATAATAATTATTGTTTTTCAAATAGTGCAATGACCACAATTAATTTGACTTGGGACGTCACTCTGAATAAAATCAAGGGACTTCAATATGGCGGAATGGCCATTAAAATTATGGACATTCTTGCCTTTCTGCATGCGGATAATGTACCCCTTGACCTCTTAATGGCCATTTTGACCAATTCACAAGTTACTAATTATCGATATTCATTCCCAGCCAACTCCTCACAAACTTCAGTTCGAGAAAAATTACTTCCCGTTTGGCACAAAACCAAAAACTTTTTTGTAAAGGATGAATCTATGAAAAAATCAAGGAAACATTCTATCCCCTTCTCCGTATTTGGTACAAATTCGGTGTCAAATTCCGACTCAGATTCGAATTCTGATTCAAATTCAAATTTAAGTTTAAATTCAAATTTTCCGAAAATAAACTCTCAGAAAGAATCATCAGCATCTAGTGAAATTGCCCAAGCTCTTTTACTCCTTAAAAAATACTCCATGATAACAAGCTCTGGGAATAAGTCAATAAGTATTCATCGCCAAATTCAATATGTCACCCTTTTAAATTTGTGTGAAGCTCCAAATTCAAAAATATCCGCTCTCTTAAAAGTTCTTTTACGGTGTTGTTGTGAAATTTTTTCAAATTTTCAATCCCAATTCTCCCACTTGGATTTTGACTACCGTTCCGCCTTCCTCATGAACATGTTGAGTATAGTAGAGGACCATTGGAAATTGATTCCAAAAACCCTGCAACTGAAGCCTGGGTGGATTGAGTTTGAAGCAAAATTGGCGGGAATTTTATGTGTGGCTGGAAAATACACAGAAGCCTTAGCACTCTGTCAAAAAGTGTATCAAAAAAGAAAATTAGTACTTGGAGAAAGTCATTACAGTACGCTATTTGCTCAGAACCAACTGGCCTTCATGTTGAGTAAAAAGGGAAAGTATAATGATGCCTGGGAACTGTGCTCAATGGTGGAGCGGAAACAACGGACACGTCTTCAAGAAAATCATCCCGATCTTCTCCACAGTCGCCATCAAATGGCCACTGTATTAGACTACCAAGGAAATTTTTCTCAAGCCATTGTACTGTATAAAAGTGTTTTGGAAAAAAGGACTCAAGCTCTAGGGCAAAATCATCCGGAAACTTTAAAAACACAACAAAATCTCGCCTCTGTCCTCGTTAGTCAAGGAAAATATGAAGATGCCTTGGAAAATTATAGACAAGTATATGATAATTTTCTACAAATTTATAAAGACGACCCTTGTTTGGATCAAGCCCCGGAACTGGTTTCCTGCCAACACTCCATTGCACAAGTTTTGGGCTGTCAAGGAAAATATGATGAATCTCTGGAGCTGTACAAAACGGTGTATGAAAAGAGGGCCAAATTAGTAGGAGCCCTCCATCCCGACTCATTGACAACACGACACAATATGGCGGAAATTTTAGAAAACAAGGGTCAACTTGACAGGGCACTTGAAATTTTCCAACAGGTATATGAAAACAGAGTCAAAAGTCTAGGACAAGAACATCCAAAAACCATAGCAACCAAAATCAAACTAGAAAAATTAAAATGTAAAAAAGATGGAAAAATATATCAGTAAACCATTTCCAAAGTATTCTAGATTTCTTTTAAAACTGGTATATATTTTATATATATTTTTTATAGAAAATACAACAAAATGTAGAGGATGTTGACTTTATTGAATAAATGATTAATTATTGTCATTGTTTTTGTCATTGCAAGGTAAAAGACGGAATTTTCAATTTTCAATAGCAGACACGAGACATGCTTATTGTTTTCATAATAAATGTACTCACATTGTGAAGGACTGTTGCTGAAGTTGACGGTTAGGTTGGTTCTTTAATAGTTGAACCTTAAATGGAAAGTGTGCATACAAATGTGAAAAATGTATGATAGTAATTATGGCATAATGTACAATGGAAATGGGAGTCATGAATTGAGTGTCTATTTTTAATTGTAATCAGCTAGCACAATCCAGGTGCTTAAACAAACATGACACTCGAGAATGTTTTTTAATCATAATATTTACTTTTTTTTTCAACTTGCCCTAATTACACTGTCACTTTCATTTCCATTTTCCTACTAACAATAACAAGAAGATATAGTTCCTTATTCCTTGTATTAGACATATAACATTTTCATTGTGTATGCAAAATGATACTTTTTATATCCGGTTTTGTGAAAATTAAAGTAGAAAAGTAATCATATTTGTTGTTGGCGGAAATCCGTTTTTGTTGAATAAATAGTAATAAGCATTATTATTTTATCAAGACGCCATATTTTTGGAAGAGGAAACAAAATCCATGAGGGATTTCAACTTCCCTCAATAAGATGAAAAAACTAGACCGAAACCATCACGACAGTAATACCAAAGAACAAAACAGGAAATGGAAGCAAAATTTTGATTCACTCATGTTCTACAAAGTGCCAGTTTTGTTCGTCGTCTTTTCCTTATGTCTTCAATGGATTGATGTTGCATCTGCTACACTTGTCGCTGTGGATGTGACACTTTTAAAAGCTGTGTGTAAACAGACTTCTGATTTTGCTGGTTCAAGTAGTATCCAGCCACCACTTAAGAATCATAAAGATTATCCGGATGATGCTTGTGGATGGGTTCATTGGACTCAACCAGGAAACTTTGTGCATAAATCTGTTCCATGTGAGGAATTCAACGGTTCTCCCCCAGGAGGTGGAGGAGGAAGTGGCGGAGTAGGAGGCGGAGGAAGCGGAGGAGGAAGTGGCGGAGGAAGTGGCGGAGTAGGAGGCGGAGGAAGCGGAGGAGGAAGTGGCGGAGTAGGAGGCGGAGGAAGTACTAGACTAAATCCAGGAGGTGGAAACTCTGGTTCTAGTGGGGGAGCAAACCCAAGCTCTAGTGATGGCACTGGAACGAGTTCTAACAATGAACCGGGATCTCAAGCAAAATCTGGATCAGTAAACGCCAATCCACCAGCTACTGATGGTTTTGGTCCATTTTTGGACTTCAGTGATGGGACCGGCTCAGGTTCTAGAGGAGAAGATGGAGGTGCTGTACAGCTTGACAATGTATCAGGTCAAAGTGGAGCTCAAATTCTACCAATTGGAGGTGATGCAGGACCTTGGATTGATTTCCCTGGTAGCAATAGTGGTCAAGGTGGATCAGGAAATAATGGATCAGGTCAAAGTGGGTCAGGTCAAGGTGGAGGTCAAGGACCTTGGATTGATTTCCCTGGTAGCAATAATGGTCAAGGGGGAGGGAATAATGGATCAGATCACGGTGGAGGTCAAGGACCTTGGATTGATTTCCCTGGTAGCGGAAATAACCCAGGTGGCAATAATGGGTCAGGTCACAGTGGAGCTCAAATTCTACCAATTGGAGGTGATCCAGGACCTTGGATTGATTTTCCTGGTAGTGGTAATGGTCAAGGTGGAGGAAATAAAGGTGGAGGAAATACGCGCCTACTTGCATCAGGAGGAGATAGTTATCCCGGAGTAAATGGGGTAGTAATTGATTTTCCCGCCGATGGAAATATTCCTTCTTCAAGGAACGGAGCTTCTGATTCTGTTTCTGATGGCAGTGGACCTTGGATCGATTTTCCTTCAAAAGATGGTGGTTCTCGCCAAGGAACTGAAGGATCTGGAGAATATCTTGATTTTCCCGACAAAGCTGCTGAAAATGGACCTGGTGTGCGTCAAGGTATGCATTTTATATTTTACAGTGAAGACTGAGGTGACGAAGGAGTACAAAATGTTTTTATATCACTGTATTCTAGTGTATGTAGTAAGTAAATTGGTACTGCTATATTAAATGCGCATTTCAGTTATTGTATACTGTTTTGTATTACATTACAGGAACCGCTGGAGTGAGAGCATATGCAGGTGCAGGAGGAAGTTCTGGAGGAGATGGGGGCCCATGGTTGAATTTCCCTGGCGAACAAGGAACAGGTGAATATTCGAATTCGTTTTCGTATGCTTCTATTGGAGTTTCAAATTTTCAAACACTGAATCATACAACCTATATTAAGTTATGTATTTGCCTTCCCAGGTTCTCGGGCTGATAGCGTGGGAGGCGAGCTTTCAAATTCAGATCAAAACACAGAAGAACCAGGGCCGGGAGAACCAGAACCGGGCACAGACAGGCCAGGGCCAGTAGATCCAGAACCGGGCACATCCGAAGGTCCAGGACCAGTAGATCCAGAACCGGGCACATCGGAAGGACCAGTAGATCCAGAACCGGGCACATCGGAAGGGCCAGTAGATCCAGAACCGGGCACATCCGAAGGGCCAGGGCCAGGAGAGTCAGATCCGGACAGAGATGAATATACGACTCCAGGACCAGGAGATGGAAATCCGCCAGGAGAAGGATATACGACTCCAGGAAATGAAAATCCGCTTCCAGGAGAAGGATATACGACTCCAGGAAATGAAAATCCGCCTCCAGGAGAAGGATATACGACTCCAGGAGATGGAAATCCGCCAGGAGAAGGATATACGACTCCAGGAAATGAAAATCCGCCAGGAGAAGGATATACGACTCCAGGAAATGAAAATCCGCCAGGAGGTACGCCAGGTGCCGGATCGTCTGCAGGAGAAGGAAATGGTCCATGGATTCAGCTTCCTGGAGCAAGTCAAAACTCACCTGGTCAACCTGGCGATCTTAGTCACGCTAAATTAGTCCTTTCAAAGAGTCTATCAGCGGCCATGTGCAAGCAATACAGCGATTTTACCCAGTCTGGTACATTGCAAGCACCTTTAGATGATCCAGACAAATTCCAGGGCCAACCAGATGTATCAATGGATTGTGGCTGGTATCAATGGAACAAATGCAAAGGCTCTACAACTTCCTGCCCAACATTCCACTCAAAAACATGTGACGAAGTCGGTTCAAGATAAGACCTTGGCATTTTATAGTTATTTATTAATTTAATAATTAGCATCAAACATCAAAAGTTCTACACCTACGTTTTGAAATTTTATCATAGTACTAGAATTTTAGATACTATCTCTGAGCGAATTGTTAGAATTCAATGTAGAGCTAGAAAGTGCCCAAAAAAACCAAGCCTCATTGAAAATGTTGGCAATATCTGTGATAACACGTAAAAAACGGTTAGATAAAATTAGATCTAGATATATTATGATTGGCTCATTTTTTAGGGGCTTTAAAAATGAGTCAACTTGTTACTCGATAGATGTATGCAGAATACCGCATTTTATGTATGATGACTGTCGTTGTTGAAAACGTTGGCAGCACTATTTATTGTACTTTATGTATTCTGTATTCCTTGTATATTCTGTATAATGTATAATCCATGTTTGTAATTTATTAGTACTTGTGTCGAAAAGATTGTGATATGTATGCTTGTGTATTTATTTAAACACTTAATTTATTTTGAATGCTTCTGAGTATGGGTGTACTTAACTATGTTAATTTAAATCTTACAATATTGAACTATAGTGCGTACTCAGTACTCAGCATCATTCAAAACTAGCTCGATTTCAGGTATCTGGTTCTCAGGCTCTAAGAAAGCTGAGACTTACTGTTTCCTATTCCATAGCATACGAATATAGCACAGTTAGAAAGATAAAAATATCAGATCTCTAGTGCCTTAAATTTCCTCAAAATCAAACAAAATATCTCAAGTTTTTGTTTGTTTTTGAGGTAAAACAACTTGTTATGCCGAAATTGAACTCGTAAATGTATGAATGGGACCTGATGTTAACATTTTAAAATACTAATCGTATGTGGGCATAGAATACGGAAAAGCTGAAGTTGGGTCAAATTTGACTAATGATGCATGTATATGTACTGAAGAAGCTGGGTGCGGGGTGCACTTTATTTATTTATTACACAAATAAATTTTAAATGACATGTTAACATAACTGCAACTTGCATCTTATAAGATTTACTTATCGTTTATTTCACAGTATTATTTGTAAAAATACTTGCTTAATTGGTCATAATAATTAACATTGTAATAGATTTACTATCATTTCCAAAAATACGGCTATAAAAAATATCACTTGTTTTGAATTTTTTTGTAAATGAAAATGTAATTGCGGATTTCGTATTTCATATATTTAATACATTGTATTTTTAGTAAAAAGTATTTGTACCGAATATACCGTATACCATGCACGCATTATGTATTACCCAATGAAGAACGTTCGTCTATTAGACGTCATATTTCGTCAGCCTGACGTTTAAGACGTCATTAGGACGTTTGAAGACGTCTACTAGACGAACGTTCTTCATTGGGTATGTATGACAAGTAATACTCGTCGAGTATATAGTTATAGCTTATAGCGAATCCAAATATCTGAGTATTTAAAATATCAGGCGATTTCTTATACAGTACAATAATATAATATATAATATTATGTTTACATGTAAAACTACTAAATACTGGTAGTATCACATATCACATATAATTTGTCATTTTTCACAGGTCTCAGATAACTTTTCTGGACATCATATTATAAATTATATACAAGTATAAAAAATTATAACACATTCTCGATACAATTGAGTAATTATAGTAATTACTTTTATTTTGTGTCAATCAAAATATCTTGATAACTATTTAGAGGTTGTTGTGCTTCAGCCACGTCTTTGTAGAGTGGAGGACCCACAACATCATCATAGCGTGGAGGTGGTTGATCAATGTATACATTCAAAGGATCATCATCATCACCATCTTCACCATCAGAACTACTTGGGCAATGAATACAGTCATCATCCTGATCTAGGAGTAACCCACAACCTTCTTCTTCATTTTCTCCAGACTCAGCATCTAGATAACGAGACCCAGGTATCGTCATTGTAGAGATATTCCGTCGTCCTTCAATTGGTATCAAGTGTCTTAGTCGTGTCTTTGTCATACTCCACACCTCGTATCCATCATTTTCATCACCAACTACAATAATAATAATTGTTCATTGTTCATACATCAATCATCAAATGTGACTAGATACGATTTTTTTTACTTTACTTTACAATTCAATTTACACTTTACTTATATCATACTGCAAACAGACATGAAAAATTTTATATTACCATGAACCATCAAATTGTTACACATAATATTATAAAGTATGAATTACCATTGACAACGACAATGTATGAGCTGCCAGTTACCACCACGAAGATGAAGAGAATGACTTTATTGAGCATTTCCTCTGGAATGAATTGAGCAATACGATGACAAAGTATGTATATCATGACCAGAAGGACGGAGCAGAGGAAAAAAACAAAGATTCGAAAACAAGTAGGAGAATAATTTTGACGAACACTTTTAATTAAAGTGATGATTGCAGCCAGGGAAATAACAACAGACAGGCTAATAATGCAACACAAGAGCAAGAGTAGTCTTGGTTCAATGCCCATGTTTTTAAAGGTGTTTATACTTTAATCCATTTTCTCTGTTTACTTTTTGTTGCTATAATACTTGTTTGTTTGTTTTTATACTTGTTGTAGATTATTATATTTATCATGATCTTGAAATATTGAAAATTAAAAACTATATAGTGAGAAATGTAACTTCATTTTCTCTCTACTCTGAATCCTAAAAAACCTATCATAAGTATATACACTAAATATTTAAAATGCAAAGTATTTGTCCTTTCCAGATCCTTAACCTAGCCTGTAACTATGTGTGTTTTCTACGTTCTAAAGTCATAATATTGGTTGACTACCTTTCCCTTTTGTCGTGTGATGAACCTGTTACCCTGGATACGAGCTATACAGATATTTACCGAAATTCAAAAAGTATGAAGGTGATTCAGCATTACATTATACATTTGGATCATGACAACTAAACTTATATATTCTATATACAATGTGGGAGGTGGGGTAACGTGGACAAGTTTATATAATGCATAACTGGAGGGAGGAGAGACAAAGGTTGAAATTTATAAAGTTCTGTAGGTGTCAAGTTATTTCCATTATACATTTTTTGTCGTCTTGATGAATAGTATTTATTTTTTTCGCTTCGTATTTTTCATTATTCGTCTGAAATTACATATAATATAGGACCATGTACTTAATAGGTACTTTTGCTACTTGTATGTGACTTTCCATGTCAAATCCTTCAATATCCGTCTCCCATGCTCAATTCTCAGTCACAAAATTTACAATAGAAAAAGTTCAGGTTAGAGCACCTTCTAATAGAAGGTTTCTATATTATTATGACAAAACTTTAGTTGCCATGATTTGCCATGTATATGTACATGTGTCCCCGCTAAAGTATTGCACTCGGAGGAAACATGTCAGGAAGCATTTCTGGAAATGTATGTGAGACCAAGGTCATAATATTTTACAACTCATTTTCAGCGTGTAGTATTCTATTCAAACCAAATTCAATTCAACAAGTACATATATAGTGACATAATCCGCTATTTTCATGGTACTTTGTGTCTTGTTATTATTTTGCCGTGTTTCAGGTCAACTTTCATACTGTCATCATTTTAATAGTATACATGATTATATTTTATGGTATGTTTATGTTATGCAGGAGATGAAACGAGATGAGAGATGAGATAGAGACTTGTGAGTTTACATTCCAATTACCAATTGCCAGACGAGTCAATTTTTGCTCTAGATTCTAGATACTCTTTACTCTTTATATTATTACTAGTAAATATTTATGTGTCGTCTTTCGTTTCGTAAGTACAGAATGTGTTCAAACTCAATGTACATCATGTATTGATGCGTGTATGATTAATTTTGATAATGGTCTTCGATTAGCTCATTACTCATTACCCAGCATAAACTTTACATCTATGTATATATACTTTTAGATAAATAAATTCAACATAGGACATAGTATTATGCATTTTGTATTCATAATATAAATTTAGGTAGGCTAAACTGTCGACTGTGCAGAAAGATGTGCAACATAACGTAAAATATATACGATATTCGATTTTCTGACGATCCTCGCAGTTTACAAGAAAAGTGTTTTCTATATCTTTTATATCCATTCAGTATTCCATATTCCATGTAAATATTTACAATGGAAAGTATAAATCGTATACAAGGAAAACATTTCTGGATATTTAAACTATGACAAAATGCTAAAAACGGGCATTTTTTGTGTGTATCACATTTGAGGCACTTTTGAATCATATCGTATTTAAATATGTTTAATATACAAAAGACCGTGTACCAATGACTTTTCTCATAAAAATTCAAAAATTACCATGATAATTCTTACATTTACCCCATTTTATTAGAAAAACCAAAAACGTTGAGTTTTTATATGCCCAGAAGCCAGAAGCATTAGGTAAAATTTTACATCAATTCCGTACACAACGCACAAAAGCACTTTTCTGGGTATAAAAAGTAAAAAAAAAACATCTCGAGGGTGTTTTGAATTTCTAGCATTTTAGTAAAATCAAACTTGACATTCCTTCCTATTCTTTTTAAAAAGTAGTTTTTCTTAGTTTATTACTAAAAAAGTATCTAATTAAAGTGAATCTATATCATCAAGTTGACATTTATTTTACCTATTTATAGATCCTTATTTACTTAAATGCTACCTCGTACCTCGTACATATCCCAATAATAGAAAATAGAAGTAGCGTTACTAAGATATTATTATATCAATAGATTTTGTCTATAATCTACACAAAATATTTGATTGCATGGTTATCGTTATTAAAAAACTTTGGAGAGAGATTGGGATTATAATATTATATTATTAGACATTTGTTATTAGATTAGATTAGATTGAAAAAGATACATGTGACAACAAGTTCATCACTGTATCAAGATTAAAGAGATAGACTGGTAAATTGTTATTTTTAAAAAAATATTAACAATTAACTTTTTTGTGATACATATCATTTATTTGAAATGTTTTCGGCTGGCATTATCTGTGTTTTGTTATTATTATTCTGACTAAGAAAACTTGATAATGGAGAGACTGTAATAAATAATAATATAAATGGTAAATTAAATACGTAATTCCCAGAATGTGATTGTGCTACAATCGTTGTAGTCTCTCTCGACCATATTACATTATTCGATTAACTTGTTATAAGTTAGAAGTAATTGGCGAAATTGTGTGTGTGTATGTGTATAATGTGTATGTGTAATGTGTAGTAAAGTAAAACAAAAGTATGTAAGTAACTATGTTTATTGAAAATGTACTCGAGTACTAGTATAAAGTATAAAGGAGCAGTGCTGTGGTGCTGTGCAAATGCTTGAATTAAGTTTATGTTGCTTAATTAATTATAAATATTGAACTATTTTTTTGATACATTTATTTATTTACTGCCTTTAAAGTGTCTTCTACAATCTGCCAGTATATAAGTAGAAAATACCCAAAAGTGCTATTATTTACAAAAGTGCTATAATAATATATTATATGTTTTTCTTGCCATTCTACAAAATAACTGCGGTCTACATATTTTAATCAACAATAGTATAAATATTGTCATATTATAATAATCTATAATATCTAGACTATAGAGAGATATTCATAAATATCTAAGCCAACTAATAGTTCAAATTTTTAAATGGTCTACAATTAAAAACGGGTGTGCATGTGCTTGTCTAAGTAAATTGAGGTAATAATTATAACATATTATTAAATTATATGTATGTCACCATCATTATAAAACTATGCGTTGTTTAAATATTGTTGCAAATAAATGTTTTTGGAATGTGTCATTTATAAACAATACTAGTCTTTCAATACTTTACAAACTATGCTCTCCAAACTCCAGACATCAAATGGGATTTTGTATTTAAATTTTAAATATATTTATTATATTTCATGTCGACTCGACATCATGCTTTTCAAAATGAATATAACAACAATAATAATCATCATCATTATTACTATTATTATTACTATTTGGGTTTATGCTTTATGACTTTGTTATTTACGAAATGGAGAATATAGTATTTCATTAACCATTTTCACATTGTTATTTACATTATTACTTTAGGTATATGTATACGCATGTACATATTAAACATGACTAATTGTATATAATTTTTTGTTGTTGATTTATTTAAGAAATGGAGCACTTGTCATCGTCATCATCTTCTGCTTCATCAGCCACTCTTTCATTACCAAAATCAACAATTATGAAAGTACCCGAAGTCAAATGTAGGTATGCATGTGGTCATTGTAACAAAAGGTTCCCTCAAATTTCTTTGTTGACCGAGCATGAGATTGAACATGGAGATTCCTCTTCTTCTTCCAAAAAACCATCATCGTCATCATCATCAAAAGCTTCAACAATTAACTGCCCAGAATGTTCATTTACTTGTTCACATCAATCCATTTTAAGAAGTCACCATGCAGTTCACCATGGAAATGAGAAAAGAATTATTTGTCCTGTACTTCATTGTAATTTAAATTTTGGCCAGCGCTCAAACTTGAGCTTACATATGAAGACCCATGAAAAGTTCCTACGCGAGCAACTCAATATTGGAAATACTCCAACCATCAAGAACAACTTAAACAACAACAACAATAATAATACTAATAATAACAATAATTATAGCAATTCCAGCAACAATAATAATAGTAATAATAATAACAACAACAATAGTAGTAGTAATGCTAAAAAAAAAGTATATACTTGTTCATATTGTGACTATGAAACCAGTTATAAAGAAAGTTTAACAAGTCACAAAAAGAAAGCCCATGAACCTGTACCAAGAAAAAATGCTAGAAAAAGCATTACATCTCCGTCATCCTCCTCATCTTCTTCTTCATCACCTTCAATGACTCAGCACCACTTCAAATGTCAACATTGTGAATTTACATGTTTAGATAAAAAACAATTACAGTCTCATCGAAGAATTCATTCAAAAAATAGCTCTGCTAAAAAATTTGACTGCCATATCTGTCAAAAATCATTTGAGAGGATAGGTAAGCAAAATTAACATTATATTATTCTCAAACATTAAATTAAAATTTTAAAAATAAATACATAAGTTAGTCCTTGTTTATAAATCTGAACTACAATAATATTAATATTATAGATGTATATAGATAAACTTCCTTCATCATCTTCAATTTTTAAAAAAAAGTTCCTTCAATGTATAATTATTTTTCTAGAGATCTGATATATAAAGTATTATTTTTGAACGACTAAAAAAATACGGACTATGGATACAAGTTATTCATGAGGTACATTGTATTTGATACTTTATTAAAAAGTTTTGTTCGGATCAAATTTGTCGGATTATATTGTATCACATTTTATAGTTACAATAGTACAGTATTATTGCACCTTTTTAGGATTACAGTATTATCATTTTTTACCAAATATCTATAACAGAGCAAAAACAAAACAGTCAAAATCCAATATACTCTATACATAATAATCCCTTGTCCAACGTAATAACCAAGAGGTATCTTTTTTTTTTTGAATTGAAGGTGATGATGAAGTAAATAAAGTAATTTGTTCTTTTGATCTATTGTGTGGATTCAGATTTTTTTTAAAACTAAAGTTTTTGTTATCTCATAATTGAAGTCTGTTTTTTTTAACAAACTGTTTTCTCAGGGCATTTAGAAAGACACATCAACGTCCATACAAAGAAAATGGCAGGAATAAACGGGATAGGAGATATGAATAAAAAACCAAGAATAGATTTGGACTTGAAAATGAATGCAAATGTTCAAGAGGATGATGATGGTGCCTCTACTTCTTCATCCTTTTCATCTTCTTCAGTCATCACTATCCAATAATAACTGAATTTAAACAATAATAATATGGTAGTACTGGAACAATGCAAATATATGCAAACGATCAAAATTTTTTACTAAAATACACAGTAACAGGAGCATCTAGACCAAAGTCAATAATTACTGAAACCATATTGTTATTCCTATATAGTTTAATACACATGAATATTATTTGATTAATATTTTATACATATATATTTTATACTTTATTATGTAAAACCTCTCTTCTACTTTGTGTTATCACGAATGGTCTGCCAAAAAAGTTTATAGTACATAGATTTTCCTTGTTTCTTATCAAATTCAGTATAACATTTCTTACAGCAACAAAAAATTTTGACCTATAATTATACTTATTATACTATATATATATATATGTATACACTTATTCTTATATACTTTTAAGCAACTTTTGGAGGATTAATAATTTCTGATTGGTCTGGATGACAAAGTTCATTACACAAGAGAAGTATAATATATAATATATTATTATTATATGCACAGTGATTTACATATTATACAAGATTGCATTACGAACAACATATTATATAAATTTTGAGGAAGCAGCTTGTACAACAAAATGAAGTTTATTTTTTACTTTTGTTCAAGTTGTAATATTTTTTTAAATATAATGGATCTCGAGGTTTCTTTTTCCATTTCTTATGTGTACACGTACATACTACATATACATACTACATATATATAAAACACATAATATAAAAATATATTATATATTATGTTATTCAGAAACGAAAAGTGCTCAACCAACTAGACCTGAACATGTACAAAACTTCTACTGTTGATGATTATTCAAATATTATAGACACATTCCTTATGTGTATGTATATGTATAAGTATTGTATAGAAATACAAATAAAGAAATATAACTGTTTATACGTTTTTCATAATGTTTACTTAATTTCTTAGATGTGTCATTGCAAGAATAATTATTGAAGAATATGTATTTAGATTTTTAATGTAGATATTACGTTGGTATGGTATTCTTTTCATGTTTACAAAAGTCACTTTAAATAATACCAAAAATTATATTACAGTATAATATATTGTTTATAGATTAGGCTAGGATTGACGTTTCATGTCATTTCATTTGTAAGAATTATGAATTCAGTACATCGGTACTTGTGTAAACTTTTACTGACTGGCCTACTTTGAATATAGTAAAAAGATTTGTCCATCATATGGCTCATTTATAATTTATTTTACAATAGCTAGGCAAGATGAGAAGAGAGGGTACATCATTTGAAGAAGAAATAGACAATGAAGTAGAAAGTCCGAAACAGGAAATCGTCAAAGTTCATTGCTTGGATCCGTTTTTACCGACAGTTACAACATGGACAAAACTAAGCATCTACACGTATTTGGTATAATATTATGCATCCATGATCCATGACATATTAGTTTAATTAGCTATATATAGGAGAATTACACTTACCAAAAAATGCTAATGATTGTTTTACATTATGTATACATACATACAAAAGGAACAATAATATGATATCTCATTTATGTTTTGTATAGATTGGAATAGTCATCATGTTCTGCTTTCTTTTGATTGGATTTGTTGGCATTTTATTTTTTCCAGTGAATTCTATACAGAATGCAAACAAACGACATCAATTTAGCCAAATTATAAACGGTTGATAACATGTTATTCTTCTTCTTCTTCTTCACTTCCTTTACTTTTAAATCAAATACCAAATGAAATATGCACTTAAATGTTTAGTATTACGTATGTATAGAGAGCAAGTTTTCGCTTGGAATGGGAATGTTATTTTCTACTTTTTTACTCTTAATTCCTGTGTATGCTCTTTGTGGAATCAAAAATGTACAAAAAAAAACCTCATCTACATGATTTATTTTCATTAATCCACTAATTTCATTTCCGTTATTTACTCCCAAGTCCTATATAATTTGTAGTTTTCAATTTCAAAACTATCCTTATTGCCTAAATATTGTTCTGTTTGTTTCTGCAGGGAAATGTTCGGCCAATTACGGTTTGGATATGCTTTCTCTTTCTATCTGTCTCTTTGATGGTTTTTGAGTTAGCAAAAAGTATTTTCCAGCACAATTTTTATGAAAGACAACCAGGAATTTATTTTTTTGTTCTCTTTGATGTCCTCATCTTGGCTTTACATGTCATTTTTATAGACAATACTCTGAAATTACGAAAGAGGCTGATAAATTCTAAAAAAAGACTCCCTTATCGTTCGACTATATTATGTAAATAAAATGCATTATATATATAATTACTTAATATAGTGCTAAAATGTTGGAGAAAAAACTGTGTGATTGGATATCAAATTTAGAATTTAAATCAAAATTAAATTTATTTTGATACGGATGAGAATATTACGGTGTATATGATTTGTGATCTACTCGGATTAGAATAAAAAAGGGGATGAGTGATGAAAGATGAAATGACGCATGGATAGAGAAAGTAGAGAGTATTGATTTTTATTGTAAAAGCAGTAATAACATTATTACGCTAGTGGTAATATTGCTTACATAAACCATTTGAATATATATATTTCAGTATACATATCTTAGTAACAATGGTAGCAATAATTAGAAAGACGTTATGATTATCATAATATCTTTGATTGTAGATTGGATATAAAGCAACATGGCAGAAATATAGGCAAAGTTTGCGGTTGAAAGTTGGAAGTATCTATAATATTATTATAATAATATTTAAGTAGCAAGTAAATAAATAAAGTGTGCGAAAAAGGTTGAAATGCATGTGGTAAATTATTTGCTTGGCTTCGAAACGTTTTCACGATATGCTTCGTTTGACATGATATTGCCTGCCTTTGAGTAAAGACAAACGACGACAGTAAGTCCACCAGCGGAAGCTGTTCCAACCCCGAGTGTATCGCTTGATTTCCACACAAGCTAAAATATACATACATGTACAAAACACATGGCATAAATATTTGTATTGAAGAATTTAAAATGCAATAATATATAAGCCTTTGTTGTTGTCACTTTACGTTTAATTATATATATTTTTCAAGATTGAAACATACCTGGGAAAAGAGTTTAGCGAGTCTGGAGGATGAAAGGGGATCATTCCAATTGTATTCCTTGCTATGACTGTACCATGCGTTTACTGCTTCTTTTACAGCTTCCTCCGATGGCACGGCAGTTGCTCCAGGGCCGGAAGTTTGGACTTGGAAGATATTTCTTCCTAGACCTTGTTCATGCTCCGCTTTTCCACCATCAACCAATGCTTGAGCGTATTTCTCAGCTTGTTCACACAACTATATTAAATATTTAACAAGGAAATAATTATTTTTTGTACCGTTTTTACATGTAATTATTATTCTGCCTACAATGTTATATTTTAGTAACATATTATGTTTGGGAGTAATGTTTGTTTGTTTTTCTTACCTTTTCACTCAGCTTGACTGAGCCAGAATTATGGATTTTCCTATAAGTATTATGAAGCTCCACGGCGATAGTTCTTGTGGTGATTGTAGTTTCAGTTTTTTTTGTGGTAGTTGTAGTTGTTGTGGTTGTTTGACGATTGTTGTTGTTGGTATTTCCACCTGTTTGATTCCGATTTTGATTTGTAATTTGATTCAAATTATTTTGATTCTGAGTGTTTGTCTGAGTTTGAGTTTGGTTCCTGATTTCTCTTTGATTTCGAATTTCAGTTTGATTTTGAGTTTGGGTTTGAGTTTGATTTCGCGTTTGAGTTTGAGTCAAATTTTGTGTTTGTTGCTGTTGCCTTTGTTGTTGTTGTTGTTGGACTCGTTGTGAGTTAATTGAGGGGGATGAAGCACCTGAAGAATTGGAATCAACCGAGACGTTTGAATCATTTCGATTGATATTACTTGAAGTGCTTGTGGTGGTAGTGGTTGAGGATTTCTTGGTAGTTTTAGTTGCAGAGGCTGGTGATTGGGGTTGTTGATATGGAGCTTGAAGACGTAAACTTCCGGTGGCAGTGAGAACAGAAGTAAGTTCTCTTAGATTAACATTCTGAGGAACAGTGAGCATCTTTCCGAATTCCCGAAAAGCACCAGATGGCTCAGTCACTTTCACATGAAGAGTGAGAATGCGACCCTTTAGACTTACAGAAATATCATCGGAAGTCACATCTTTTCCCACTGGAATCTCTTCAGTCCACAGACCTGAAGTTGGTTCTGGTCCGGTATTCATTTTATATTCAATTGGGCTCACAAAGGCAGTATCTGAAGATTTCAAATGAGCTGTCTTCAAATCAACTTCCCTTTCGAAATCTTCCACTAGTCTCCTGCTCTCCTCTGTCAAGTTATCAGCGGAAAATTGAGCATCTGATCGTGGCATCTGAAAAATAAATAAACAGAAGAAAAATGATAATCATTCAGAAAAAAAACTAAAAATTATTCATGTAATTAATTTTTTTTTGTATAATTATCATTACATTTCTGCGATATTATTTTACTTTACTAAAACTCTGAAATCAGTAACAGTTATTCAATAATATTTTTAAAATAATGCAGAAGCTTTTACATGAGAACAATTTAGAATTTAAAAATAAAAATACCTTGAAATTTTATAGTCCTTTTTCCCTTCTGAATCTGAATCTTTCAAAGTGTAGTGTTTTTTCCTCAAAACTTAAACTTTTTTTTTCACTTTTAAAGAACCGCAGTAGCTTGAGTTTCTCGGTCACTAGAACGACTTGAAATGAGAAAAGCTGAGTCGAGTTATCACTTTATCAAAGTTTGTTTCTATATTTATAGATTCTCTTTATTGGATGTGCCCCAATAATTGCAGTGTTGATTTCCTTTCTCCTTCTCTATTTTTTTTATTGGTTACGATGAAATGAGAGCTCTGTGGCTACCTTGAAGTGTTTTTTATTTCTAAAACTGCGAGGACAAAGACTGTTGCCTTTTATATGAAATATAAGAATCCGAATTTTAAAACAAGAAGATGCATAAATACACGTACACACTACACACTTGACATAAACGTGAAGGGGGAAACGGTTTAGTATTCGGTATGCAGTATGGAATATAAAAAAACGGCATGAAAAATTCTGGCTCTCACTCTCACTCAACGTTTACATTTTCGTAAATAAATATCAATATGTACGTGGTTCCGCTTTCTATATTCTATGTTCTATACATATGCATACACTTACTCTGCCTACTCACACCGATAAATCCCACACACACACAAACAAATGGACCAAAATATCTTTTTGCATGAAGATAAAAAAACTCCCACCTTTTCTTATTCATCTCCTTTCTCTAAACTATAAACACTAAACTCTAAACACATTCGCGTATTTTCCGTGTACATAATATATTTCTTGTGTGCATTGCGGTACAGTGTACAGTAAACAAAACCCAATGTCAAGTTAAGGGAAGAAAAATATCCGTAGATTACCCAAGGTAAAACAGTAGCAATAGTTTTCGTAGGTATAATATTGAAGGAAGAAAACAGCATCTAGAGTCTAGATTGCGTTACACAAAAACAACGTATTGTGATAAAAACAGAGATGAATCATCATTTTGATTTCTGTGGAATTGAATCGGATCCGCATTCAATTCAAAATGTCTAAATGAGTATCTACATACTACATACAATCTGCAAAACACCTAAACTGACTAACTGCTAATAATAGTGGGTAGAAGATGATTAAAATATGTATTATATTCAATTTTTTATGCAGTTCATTTTCCTGCCACTTTCATCGTCTCCATAAAAACTTGAGTTGTTGTTATTCTCCGAAATAATTCCTGCAGCATAAAAAATCAAACCAAATCAGTAGGTGAAGGAGGAGAAGAGCAAAACGTCTAGTCATTTCTAATACAAGTTCCTGAAGATTCTGGAAGCATTTGTTTAGTGTAATCATTGTGTGTCTAATGTCTATTGTGTATAGTGTATGTTAGAGGCTCAAACTTTGCATGAAACGGTAAATAGAAGAAATGGCAACGAGAATAAATACATGGACACAAGACACAAGTCCATTGCTTACATTTTACTGATGTACTTAATTTTAACATTTGATTTCCCTTGCTTAAGCATTGAGCATAAAAGTACGTGTACAAAAAAATCATACTCCACATATTTCTGTATTATACTTACATATTGAAAGCACTATTTTCTCTTGGTTTGTTACTTATAGTGACTAAATTCGAAAGTTTTTTAGTTCTACATGCAGCATACATATTTATGTTCAATGTTCATCCTTCACACACAAATATGCATTTGCTGTCCTTTTTTCTCTTGAGCCCTTTTTGTATCTTTATGCATCCATAAAGAGAATGCGAAGGAACCTAAAGGCCTAACAAAGTCAAAGGAAGGAAGAAAGCAATGCTCTATAATCTATTGAACAATAATTCTTACATGGATTAGCTTTTATACATAGTACATATTTATGTATGTTTGACCATTTTTAAAAATACAAAGTGTCTATTTATAATTTTGGATTTTACTGCTACTTACTCCTTTTTTGCCCACAAAACGAAGGGAAATAACAACTAGTTATTGAATTATTCCTGATTCCTCTCAAAAGTTTAGCATTTAGCAGGCGTTGGTGAAACATTTTGAAATTTTTATATTCGTCTAAAGTTGAAGTGAATCTTTCCACGTGTGTGTTATCTTCACAAAAAGTATATGTATACCAAAAACAATCCGTATTTCACAGTAAAATGGCTTCTTATGCAGAAAAGTTAACTGTCGTAAAAGTAAGTTGAGTGCACATTACATTCAAAAATTTGTGGAAAGTGTCACTATTCAGCACAAAGTAATCCAATCCATTCAATCCAACAACCTCATAAAATCCGTATCCGGTGGCGTCATTGTGTGTGTCAGGATATCTAGCTAAGAGAAATATGCATTACTCTGGCTAAGAGAAATGGCTATTACTCTGGCTAAGAGAAATAGCCACTACGCTGGCTAATAGAGTTTTGGACTACAAACAAGAAATTGTAGAGAACGTGAAACTTTTTGACAAACGCGAAGACTGACCATCAGATAAGGATTTCGTAGACAGGTTATGTTCCCCGTCATTTGACGGGCGTTTTTACTTGTAACTATATAATTTCTGTTCTATCAATATAGGATAAAATACAAAATACTGAAGTGGCGATTGCTACTTTAGAACAGGAAATTGAAGGGCTTCGCATCAGCATTTTACAAAAAGAAGCAGCAATTGAAACAGAAGTACATCATTTAGTAAAATTGGAGAAATTGCGGAACTTAAGGGCCCCTATCCAAGGGCAGGAGAGAAAACTGGCTAAACTTGACAGCTTAAAAACAGATTTACTAAAATTGCACAACGAAAGATCTGAAGTTCAAGCCAGAGTAAGTTCTGAAGTTTTCAAGGTGGAAGCTTTGTCTAACCTTTCCATTAAAGGCGAACAAAATGACTAGTTCTTGGGTTGTCTTCAGAATTCAGAACACTTTGGATTAATAAAAAAATCTCTGTTGTCAAACTTTCTTTCTGTTTTAAAGTATACCATATAAATTATCTTTTTTTGTTTTTTGTTCACAGAAAAGGGAAAAACTCGGCATGTTTGTCAATTTACTGTTGGGTTTCTTGGATGAGAATGAAGCGTCGGGAAGCATGCATATAGTTTTATGTAAACTCATAATATTAAAATGCATATATCATGCTACAAGTGGCTTCCTATGCGTTTAAGTTATTTATTATGCTTCCTTTTCCTCTTGACATTCTTTTTTTTATAACACTTCTTTCCTTCGTTCTCTCATTCTCTTGAATTTGGTTTTTGGGTGCGGGCATTCTTCAAAATGATTCAGGCAAATAGAATATGCAATCAAATGTTAAGAAACATGAATAAAACTGATTTGAATACACATATTGTGTTTCTGAATTTAGGTTGACAATGGAGAGCTTTAGAGACAAGTCTTAAATGGTTGCTCAACGGTTGATTCGTTAATTTATATAGATAAGTTTTTTTTGCCAAGTTTGTTTGGATTTTGTTTCTTATGTACTTTGTTATTTCAAAATGTATCAAGTTTTTTTAGGTACACAAGCAGTCATTTACATTCATTAATTTACGCACAAATTATCATACATTTATTGAATTTACATTTATTACACACTACATACATTATTTATTTTGTACAGTATATATTTTTCTACTTCCGTCTAGTCCTTTAGCATAGACTTATAGAGATTTTTTTGGTTTTTCTTCATTGAGTTGAAATTTGAAATACTAATTAGTATCATTCACTGCTGACGGTTGGATTTTGACGGTGTAGATGGTTTTTGTTTAGCTGGGAGGTCTTTGGTTGCAGAGTATTTCGATAACGTATTGTACAGGTTATCCATTTTTCGATCGACAAGGAGTTTTGCTGTAAATACATGACATAATATGACATTATTTTAAAATATTTTCTTTTGAGAAAATAATTTAAGGAAATGTAAAGTGAAAAATTTCTTGTATTATAAAATATAAAGTACCAATTGTTAAGGCCACGATCGACCTGGCTATAACTGGAATTGCTTCATTTATTTCAGAAACTAGTGAGCTTTGCGGAGCAATACAGTAGTCGTCATCCTTCATTCTGGTTATTGTTGGGACTGCTGCTGCTGCGAAATTCCGAAAATATTAGAAAAATTTAAGTATTAGTTTACAAAATGAAATCAACATATTATTGAATTGACTGTTCATAGTCCTTTATGATATAAAATATAACATTTCACATAGTCTCACCTGGTTTTTGAATACTGGAAGGTTTTTCCTCGCCTGTATCAATAGTTAAAACGTATTGTACAAAAGGAGAATATAAAAGAAATCATCAAATCCTCGCCCTTATAAAAATTCTTTTGTAAAATAAAGGAAAGTTATAAAATTTGAAAAAAAATTATGAATATTCATAACCACTTACATGGGTAGATATGTAATATTTCTTCTTCTGGTAGGCATGGATCATGAAAGTGAGTATCTGGGGAGGAGGAATGTACACTTAGAACCAGGAAAAGTTTTGTAAATAGAAAAAATAATGCAACCTTCATTTTGTTTTTTGTTTAGTTTTCTTAAAAATGAACTTGTGTGAAAAGAATGGGTCACTTGTGGGATGAAACCAAAGTATATTATAACGACTGAAAACACAGAAGCAGACTCTGAAGGAACTGATACTTTTTTACAGTACAGTCTCTTGTTTTTATATGAAAATGGAATCATTTTGTGTAATATATTTATCATGTGTGTGAAAAATATATTGATTATTGATTCATAGTGAAATTTTGCAAGGAATGAAATTTTTACTGTTTCAGTCAAAATATTGCATTTATTTATTTACTCAAAGTCTGATTACTGATTACAATCAAACTCATATAGTATATCAGTGTGAAACTCTATCGAGAATCGAGAATGACAAAATGGTATTGGTAATGTTTTGTACTGGGGTGTCGAATTACTATATTTTCAAAAAGCCACCACATAGTTTTTAAATTCAGAATCATACTTGATACGAAACAATTTTTGTTTTGTAAAATTAATGATGTACGACCCCACAGTACACTTTGTAAATTATCATGTGCAGACGATTAAAAATCCAACCAAATGCAAATAAGTTTTTTTTTCAAATTTTTATACAAAATGGAGAAACTTTTTTCGAAATACAAAAGGCGTTCAGTTTTAACCAAGTAGTTACATGGCGGACTAAAAATGTGCAATGTACAGTGTACATTGTACATTAGACCGCGTCACTTTTCACTTTTTTGGTCCGAGTCAAATTGCGAACCCTTCAAATCGTTCCTTTTGATGTAAGGAA
>JAQGBH010000600.1:0-46720 GCA_034698265.1 Sminthurinus aureus
AGCGCCCTCTAGCGGGAAAATTTTCAAACTAGTGGACAAGTTTATTATATGAAGAATTCTTATACTCTGCTTCGCATTGGGAGCCTAAAGCATTTATGCTTTGTATGCGATATAAAATCCTCACGGAAGGAGGATTTTTGACTTTATTTATTTTTCTATTTTATAGTTTCATCAATCTCATCGACATCATTTTGATGCCATGGGCACAATTTTCCTCTCTTTATGTTACACTCTGTTTAAGAAGGTGCAAAATTTTTGATGATTTGCAAAGCCTCCAGTGTACAGTCTACAATTTTAATATCTCGAGTTAAATTTGATGAGGAGGTAGAATTTCCGGAACTTCCAGAATTTCTAGAATTTCTAGAGGTTCTAGAATCTAGAATAGAGTTTGAAGGATGATTAAGAAATGACGCTTTTGATTACATGCAAAAGTCATTAACGACACGACTCACAACTTACGCAGAAATTCTAATTCTACATTCTACATTCTAAATCTTGGTCTAGTTGCAAAAAGCGGTAGTCAGCAACTTTCTTTGGCTCATTAGTGACGATGTGGATGAGGATGAGGATGACGGTTGGTATAACGGAGCGTATAAACTTTACATCAATTTCATATCCAAATTACCACAGGCACAAGCACAATCCAATATCAATTCAATCGAACCAAAACTAAACCACACCAGCCCAATTCAGTTTAATCAGTGGCATATGCACGCCACGCTGCTACTGATTCCTCATTCCTGATTGTCATCAGCTCAATTTCCATTTCTTCTCATCCATCTTCATCTTTTTACCACCTCCTCCACCATCATCTATTTCCATCTCATCTGATTCCAAATTCCAAACTTTTCCACAACTTTTTCACCTGTCCACCCAATCCAATCCATTTTATCCTGATTCGATTTATACTCATTTACAACAAGAGAAATGATAATTCTTTGCCTCATTTTGAAATCTCCATCAAGTCACCAACTTGATCATCTCTTTCTGTGATAAAATGAGGGGAGTCTCAAATCTAAAGTCACTCTAGTCTAAAGTTTAACGTCTAACTGTGGAATCTTTTCTTGTTGTAGATGTATCATTTTTATTCAAAAAATTGGGATATTGAATTTCGTTGCAAAATTTAATGCGAGGTCTGATGTTGTCTGATGTTGTGCAAGCTGGCTTTGTGTTGTAATACATTGTCTCGGTTTTTATTCTTCCACCTTTTCTTGTCTGTCTAGAGTCTAGAGTCTAGAGTCTAGAGTCTAGAGTCTAGACGAATTTCAGAATAACAAAAAGTTGAGGCTGAAAAAAAGAGTTGCAAAACAAATGCAGATTTTAAAAGCCTCCGTCCTTGTGTTTGTATTTACTGTAGATTGTACATTGTACATTGTACATTGCATGTAGTGCATCATGACGATGGGATTTGTCTTTGGTAGATTTTCGGTTGGTTTTCGGTACAACTACAAGTTAAAGTTGTAGCTGTTGCAAAAATGGAAATGGAAAGCGTGTGTAGGATTTCCATTTTACAATTTACAATGTAAACTGGAAACTCGAGACTCGACGCAGTTGTGCGAATATGGGTCGGAGCAGAATAGGTTACGTTGCATAAAACGTAATGCATTTAAGTGATGAGACATTTCACTCGGTGCTCAAGTCTCTTCTAGTCTGTTCTGTTCCGTTCTATTTATGTAAAAAAGGAGAAAGCAGCCGCTGTTTCATGTAGAGCAGAAAGGACCAAAAGGGAAAAGGAAAAGAGAAGGAGAAAACGAGAAAACTAGAAACTAGAAACCTAGAAGAGAAGATGCGGCGAAAGAAGGATTCCCAAGAGATCTGAGTTTGCACAAAAACTGGATCATAGAATTCCGAACCCGAATCCAAATTCCTCTCCTTACACAGTCCACAGTTGACTATATTCTTCTTTTTCTCCTCGCCTTTGTATTTTCTCATCCTCTCAACTCTCAAATCTCAAATCTCAACTCTCAACAGCATTATGGTGAAAACTAAAACTCTACTGTATACTGTACTCGACTATGCTCTGCTCTGCTGTGAGAGTAGAAAGTAAAAAGTATCTGGAGGAACACAGATAGTCAAAACCTCCAGACTCCAAGCTCAAGACTCCAGACTTTTAGTCTAACTCTATAGGATTTTTCTCTGGAGAAGAGCAAAGTGGGAATGCGATGAAGTCGACGATGGAGTTTTTGAGTTGGGGACGGAAGTTGAACAAACGAACGAGAGAAAGAAAAGGAGCGAATGTGTAATGTCTTGCGTCTTGTTTCTTGTGTCTTGTGTGTCGAGTGTCGAGTGTCGAGTGTAGACTTGAGAAAATCCGTTAAGAGTATCTCCATTCTTTTTTTCCATTCTCATTCTTATTCTCTCAATACAAATGCATAAACTCACTTTTTCCTTCTTGTTTCCTTTTTCTCTCATTGTCATTCCTACTTGTTTTCCTGTACATTGTGCATTGTACATTGTACATATGTGATCCACACTTTGGATTTTCTGCTCTTGCTCCAAATGATCAAAGTTTAAATTGAGATTTTTACTGCACACACACTGTACACTGTATATTGTACACTGTAGACAGAGACTACAGTATGTTGTTTTTTTCTAATATAGTGTTTTTTGTCTCGACCCCCGTCCTCCGTCGAGGTTGGAAATGGTGGAAATGGATCCATGTGACATTACACAATTGGATATGATACATCCATGAGCACTATGAGCAGTGCAATCCAATTCAATCCAAACCTAGCCAAACCAAGACAATGAGACTGGTAGATTGTAGAGTGTAGAGTGTTGTGTGTTCCACATATGACATTACTTCAACATGCCTTCAGACTTTCAGCCAAACGGCAACAAAAAATGTAATATACTGGAACAAAAGTAGGAGCATAAAAAACAAATCCTTTGAGCATATCTCCGCTCTCCTCTTTTTTGTTTCTTTCCCCTTCCATTTACTTTGTATTTGCAGGTTGTAAAAGGTCAAAAGGGAAACTAAAGACAATGTCTCCTTTTTTCAGCGAACAATCTGAAAAAGCACAACCAAACCAAACCAACAGCAAATGACCAACGACAAGGTCCAAGGGAAATACTGATATTTTTCCTATATAATAAACTGCATCTTTCTGTTTTGTTTCTTCATCAAATTTCCCTTTATTGTATTGTACTTTGTATTGCATTTAGTTTAATTGCATAAAACTCTGCACTCTTCATTTTCCCATTATTATTTTTTGTCCTCTCTGTTTTTAGAAGAAAAAAAGAATTTAGCAAAAATACAATGATATTTAAAAGTGAGGTTGGGATTTCTTGATTTTTTTCATGGTTCCATGTTTCTATATGCAGTACAAACTTTTGTATCAATTTTTTGCTCTTCAATCTTGAAAAGTTGGAGGACGTCTGCTGCAACTAGGACAGACAGACAGAGTTCATTTCCTTGCACTTGAATTTCAAATTTCAAGAAACAACAAGATTGCAAGACAGTTGGTAGCGGAAATAAAATAAAATTCTTGCCGTTTTGTGGTCCTAGGATAATTCTATGTACATATATTTTGACTGTGTGAAAATGGGGAAATTTTGTTCCAGATTCTAGATTCTAGATTCTAGATTCCACCTTGCAACGCAGCTTGTGATTTTGTGACTGAATGCACTCGGAGTGAGTGAGCGAAAAGAAATGGAATGTGAGTGAAAAGAGAAGGAGGTACTCGGAATTCATTGTCAGTGCAAAGATTCATCGTTTTACACCACATCTGCTTCTACTTATCGTCTGGATACTAGACACTAGAATCCAGAATCTAGACACCATCAACTTTGAAACTTTCTACTTTCCACAGTTCTTGTTTGTTTGTTTGTTTGTATGCACACCCGCTCACTCCTTCACACAACCTCGTATGCACATCACACAGGCTGAAAGAAGGTTTAAAGTTTCTTCGTCTCCTCTTTTTAAGAGAAAACTCGCGCTGTGCACTGTACAGTGTACAGTGTACACTATACGCAGATAAAATGCACGGAGGAAAAGAAAAGAGTCTGAAAAATTTGACATCATCCATTCAACTTTGACACCACTTTCCTTCTTTTCCCATCGGATGATTTTGATTTTGCGCAGTTGCTCCTCCTCTGCCTTTGTCAACCTGAATCTGTATAAAAATCTACAATTTATATGCGGTTCAGGAACTTACACAAGTTTATACATTTTCCTTTGGAAAACCAAGACGAGCAGCAGAATCTTGCATCTTTGCATCTTTGCATCTTGCTCATTGAATTAGACTTGTAGTTTTATTTTTTTCAACTCTTTTTCTTTCCTTCGCCCCCTATTTTTTTGTCTATTGTCTATTGTCTATCTGCTTTTAATTTCCACAAATGCCAAAGGAGTTTTTTGAACCAGATAAAATGGCATGAAAAACGAGAAAACTATAGAAAGCTAGAAAAGTAGAAAACTAGAAAGCTGAAGCGCTAAAAAATAATAGAAATTCTCCAATTTCTATTATTGCCTATTTTTATTATCCTATTCCTGATTCATGAGCTGCGCATTGAGCATTGAGCTTTGAGTACTGTACTTTTTGAACACGAGTGCAAAAGAACAAAAGCAGCCAGAAGACAGTGACAACGGTAACGCCAAAACCGAAAGCAACAGCAATCGTAATCGTCATGGCAAAGAAGAAAAGAGAAGAAAGTTGTTTTGTAATTTCTCCTATAATTTAATTTTCTTTTTCCTTTTCCCCTCGTCTAAAAGGGCCATTTCAGCATTTGAGCATTTCAGCTGCAATTTTAATGGAGAAAACTAGCCATAAATCTCAGAGCCGAGACAACACTGACATTTTATTCATCCCAATCTCTTTTTAAACTGGGTAAAAGTCTCTATATCCATTGCTAAATAAAATACAGTACGAAGGAAAAAATTCAGTAGATCTTTTCTGCTATCTCATATCGCCGGCAGCATTGAGCATTGTTTTCAAATATTGTGAGCATTGGAAATTACAAAGTAGGGGACTTGAATTAAACTCAAGTGGAATTGAAACACAACAAAGCATCAACGTCTAAAGCACTTTGTGCCACATGTTTTATAAATGAGGATATTCAGATATTCATCTTAATTCTCATTTCCCCTCTGGATTTTGGAAGTGACCTTGCGTGTATCATGTATAATGGAAATGGATAATTATCATCATTACAAGTCTTACATCGCCATCAAATATCAGACAACAGATTAAACAGGAACAGAAGCACAAGAATGTAGAAATGTAGAAATGTAGAATGTAGAATTAAAGACAAGTTTACATGAGGACGGAGAAAGTTTATCCAACATTCTCAAACTTGGTCGGAAAGGCTATAGATGAAGATTTAATTGGTAAACTAATTTATTGCCATTTTGTTACCATTCTGGTGAATTTAGGCTGGCTCATTATTTTCATTTTATTGCGAGTCAGCAGTCCAATCCAGTTCAATTCAGAATTCAGTCCAATCTAATGGGATTGAGGGCTGATGGATTTTCTGTAGAAGTGCAAGTTCATTTTAATGACTTGTTTGTCTGGTAAAAGTGGATCGACTGAGAGTGAAAATGAGAAAGGTCAGCAATCAGCAATACATAAAATCATATGAAATTATCTAAAATGTATCTGTATTTAGCCAAGTTTTAAAATTTCTTATATTTGCTATTGATCAGCTAAATGTCTTGATTACAATTTCATTCCAATTTCACCGTCGTTATATCTATTGCAATACGTATAATCATGTAATATTTTTTTAAACTCGGAACTCTAGACTCCAAACTCCAGACTCCAGACTCGAGGAGTTTAATTATATTTGAGTGGAATTTCCAAATTCGGAAGCGGAAGCCGAAACCAAGAAAAGTAAAAACCGGTTACATAAAATATCCAGGACAACGATACAACTTTTTGAGATAAAACTTTTTTGTCTATTATCTATTATGTATGTGAAATGACATGATGAAATGAAATAAAATGAGTGTGTAACTAAGCTATTTATGTGAAATTACCTCTTTACTCACTTTACTCAGGTTTCCTAAGGACAAAAATGATTACAAAAAGTTTAGTTGAATTCTAGATTGAGTCTAGTTTTTCTCTCTACAAGTTTTTTCCACCTACATACCATATACCGTATAACAGACAGTAGACAGTTTCCCGTATTTCAAAATAGCTTGCTGATAAAAAAATTCCACTAAAGGAAGGAAACGAAAAGTACAGCAGAGTACATGAGTGTACAGTGTAAAATGTACAATGTACGTAGATTGTGTAGAAAGTAGAAAGTGTTTGAATTTTACTTTCACTTTTGCCCTTTGGGTCACATTACATAAGACTGGAATGGCCAGGCTAAATTGAACTAAACTAAGTAAACTGACTCACAGCTTCCAGATAAAGCCGAAGCCGAAGTCAAACTCAGCAAACGGGAAGCTAAAGACATGGCCGTGGCCGTGGTCTAAACTCAAGACTCAAGACTTTTGACTGTTTTTTTCTTTTCTTCCTGGGAGCTTCTATTGCTATTGTCATTTTACCTCATCCTTATCAGACCACCATAATAAAAGTTGTTAGACTAAACTTAGTAGATACTTTGTTACTAAGGAGACCATTGCCAAAATATTGCGGAGGCATCCATCTGAATTTTTAACTTGGACATTACAGATTATAGATATCTTTAGATACTTAGATACTTTCACCGATGCGCTCTTTCTTTTTGCTGCCGGTACACTGTCATGCACAATGCACAATTTAAACTGTACAATGTGTATTTTTTGAACCTTGATTCGATTTCAATTGTAATGCCACAACAAAAATCCTATGTACCAAATTTTGTTGAAAAACCCTGTACGGTGTATTTAATATTTAATATTTTAGCTTTCTAAGTCAGTGGAATAAACATAATGGACAAGGTAACGATCCTAAAATTCCCTCCGAATAAAACTGTCTACAGAAATTCATATACAATGTACAGTGTACAGTGTAGAATGTACATGTGTAAGAAGGGCAATAAACATGCTTAATTTGAACGTGGTTGAGGGAATTGAGAATCTAGAATCGAGAATCGAGAAAAAATGGGATGGCCGAGTTTTAACACAAAATGTAGAAATGTGGATTTTCAGTGTACAGTTTAAGCGGTTAAGGGCTGAGAGGCGTTTTATACAGCTGTTATATAAGAATCTGGAACCTAGAATTATAGAAATAGAAGAAGAACTGGAGCTCGGGCTATCTGTAGAAATGGAAATACTGTTATGGAGTTACTGTTTTACAGTTGGAGCATCGCAGCATCGAAGCATCCAGAGTTCACTCACTGTCCTTTTTCTTCCTCGTCTTTATGACTTTGAGGGAAAGTAGGAGGAGGAGGAGGAGGCGGAGGCGGACAAACGAGTACGAGTACGAGTAGGAGTAGAAATAAGAGGACCAAGATGAAAACTAAAGCGAGTGTGAGACTTCATGCGAGAGAAGGATGAGAATGTTTGGCGAAAGTCGTAAAAACGTCAAGTGCAATCGCAATCGCCTACATTCTACATTCTACGCTCTACACTCTACAATATACATCCCACATTATACGTTGTACATCCAGACTCTTGTACAGATACAGATACAACCACAGTGCAGTTTCTTGGCTGCTCTCGTTCTGCGACCATAGAAATGGAAACTTTGTACTTGATACACCACACACTGTACACTGTACACTAGATACTATGTACTAGATACTGAACACATTTAGGTTAGTTGAGTTTGGAGTTTCTAGTTTGGAGTTTGGAGTTTGGAGTTATTCGTCTTCTCCTCTGTCCAACTTTCCTCAACTCTTCCAGAATGAGAAGGGGAGTTGAGAGTGAGAAATGTAGCTATAGAATGAAATCATGGAATGGAAAATATCCTACGAATCCTACGAAATGGAAAGATGGAAACAGGGAGAGAGAACGGGAGAGAGGAAAGAAGGTAGTGGCGGAGAAAGTAAGCCATAAAAATCCTTGTTTTACGTGACACCACACACCTAACTCTTCAAAAACCAGGACAAGGGACAACACCAAAACTAGAAACTAGAAACTAGAACCAGGACATGAAAAACTACATCTTTACCACAATCACATAGTTTTTCCCTACATGTTTTGCTCTTTCTCTCAATTCGATCATGCTACAGATATCATCACCAGGCCACGTTTGAAGACGCAATTCTCAAGGCTCAATACTCAATACATTTTAACCATGGCAACAGTGACAAGAAAGTAAGTGAAATGGAAGGATATGGAAATGAAAAGTGATGTCAAATTAAAATAGTCGGTTCATTCTGCTAAAACCGCAAACAAAGCCAAACCAAACCAAACCGATCACCGATCATCACATTTACCAAACCAAACCAAATCAAACGAAACGGTTGTACAAGTCATTACAAAGTACGTACTAACTTGTAAGTAGAATGCCAAATGCCAAAAGGAGAATGTGCGACAATGACATGTTAAAAGTGCCACATGATCGTCATACTTGGAGACTTGTAGACTCGGAGGAAACTAGAAATACAGAAGACTGGCAGTTAGTTTTCTTTCTCGCTCCTTCCTTTGTCGGCGGTTGTAAAAGTTTTTGTTGAGGTAAGCTCAAATAAGTCACTGGAAATCTACATGGAGTTTCTACATTCTAGATTCTAGATTCTAGACTCTAGATTCTAGAATTTATACAGGCATTCCCAGTGTGACTTGCTGGGTTTGGTTTGGTTTGGTTTGTGCAGGTTCTTAACTCGTTGGAAACTGGAAACTCTGAAACCCACTCAAATCCATGATGGGTTAAAATTGGCAGGGTGGATATACAAAGACACTTTCTACTTTCTCCATTCCCTTTTTCTTCTGTCGTGGATTCCGAGTTGCAGAGCTCCAGAGCCCCAGAGTTCCAAAGTTTAGTAGTTCTGGGGTTTCCTTCGTAATCTAGATACTAGACACTAGATACTTGACACTCGAAGCTAGAGATAGTAGACGTTAGATATTAGATACACTCAAAATTTTCCACTCTTCTCATCTTTTCGTCAACCTTTCCCAAAGTCTAAAATCGTCCTTTTTGTAAACGGAAGAAGAAAATTCCTTGCGAAAGCCTTACAAGTCCTCTTATGCATTTCTTCCGTGTTCTCGACTCTTGTAGAATCTAGATTCTAGATTCTAGATTCTAGACTCTAGACTTGAGCGTGAGAGAAAACTTGAACTTTAAATCCCCATCTTCATTCCTGTCTCGGTCTAACCACAAAAACATTCCTTGTCACCGTCACGACGACCATCATCATTATGATCCTTGTCATTTTCATCCTCAACCTCATCGAAATCGACATCGTCATCGACATCGTCATCTTCATTGTCGCCGTCCTCGTCTTAGTCTTGGTCGTGGTCGTCATGAGGAGCATATCCCAGTTTTAATCACATATTCATTTAGTACAAACCCCAAGTATCATAAAACCCACCATCGATTCCTCATTTACGCATATTCCCGCACGCTTCTTCTTAATTCCTTTTCTATGGCCAATCACAACTCTCTCCAATCTCCAATTTCGAATCTCAAAGCTCAAAATTTCTGCTTTACAAATTGGCACTGTACAATTTACACTGTACACTGCAAAGTTGAGCTGAGTCACACCGTAAAACTAACATCAACTTGAAACTTGAACTAACTACTTTTCTCTTTCACATTTACTCTTGCATCAATTACATATTATATAATATTCAGCGTTATGATATTCAACTTTATCAGTAGAAGTGACATTTTTGTCTATTTCACAGACACTATTCAGTATGGAAAATGTAGAATGTTTTTCATTTAGACCGAGGCAACAATTATAAAAGGGTGGAATTTAAAATGAAGGCAACTCGACGGGTGTTCAAAATTTCACGTTTTGAGTTTTGACGTCCGTGATGCAATGCTAAAAATTCATAGCCTGATACAACTAAGGCTCTTGGCTCTGGACTCTGGACTCTTCAGTCTACAGAAGCAGGAAGGAGCCCTTCCATCCTATAAAAATTGTAGTGGTAATATTCTCTTGTGTCTAGAATCTAGAATCTAGAATCTAGAATCTAGCATCTAGAATCTAGAGGAAGGAAATGAAAGATTCTGCTCCATTCCTTCGTTTTTTACATCTCGTCCTTTGGATTCTCCAAGGCATGAGACGAGGACGAGGGCGAGACAAATATCTACACTGTACAATGTACAATACAGATGGAACAGATGGAAGTTGCTGTTTAATGTACAAGTTTGCATATTTTCATTTCCGCCCTCATTTACGCTCGTCCTCTTAATCCTCCGTGCATTCGTTGGAAACTCTGGAATCTAGACTCTAGACTCTAGACTCGAGTCAATATCAATGAACATATGAACATCTGAAGCCTGTACAATGTAGAATGTAGTCATTGTGAGAAGCTTGGAAGAGTAAATACAAGTCGTGCTAATGTTGTGCATTGTGCATGGTTAATGTATGAAGTGCGGGGGGAAAGGGAAAGAGCTTAATCTGTGCTTTGTACAACTTTCACGGATTTCCATTCCGCCATTTCTCCGTCACTTCACTTCCCTCCGAGTTCTGTCTGCTCTATTTACTTGCTTTCCTCGCCACATTAAAGATGAAAGTGTACATGCATAATGTATGCATCCATGTATGTACCTACGTGTCTGTTGAATGTGAGTGTACATGTAAGAATGCAACGGGATTCAACTCGCTCAAGTTCTCGACTCTGACTTCAACTCCAACTCGAGTCTTGAGTCTCGAGTCTCGAGTTTAAATTCATACTCCAATTTTAACTCCAACTTGTAACTCAATTCTCAATTCTATTTAACAAGCAAAGTTGGGTTGATAATTTAAAAACTTGAATGTAGGTTTTTCTAGATTCTAGATTCTAGATTCTAGATTCTAGACCAGGGAGCAAAACTCGAAACTCAAAACTCAAAACTAATACGAATAGGAATATGAGGTGGAAAAGAGGAAAATTTCCAAATTTCCAAACTACTTGCAAACATGAACGTTAAATGCATTAAATGCGCTCGAGTTTCGAGTTTCAGCAGGAGTTGGAGTTGGAGTACAAGTTGAAGTTGAAATTTTAAGAAACGAGAAAGTTTGCTCCACCATTTTAATTTTTCCATGTATCCGTAGTTAAATGACGTAAGTAGGTAAATTGAATTATAAATTTTACTTAATAGTCTAATCTCTAATTTTAAATTTTAATCGCGGCTCTCAATTTTAAATTCATTTAAATTTGTTTGTTTGTTTCATGTAGATTCTAGATTCTAGATTCTAGACTCTAGATTGTAGATTGTAGATTGTAGATTGTGGCTTATGCATGTATTTTTTAATCTCACCACAAAACTTGTAAGACGTCAACACAAAACTCAAAACTCAAAACTCAACACTCAACACCGGCTTTCCAAGTGAAATTAAACTTGTTATTCAACTTTCTAAAAATACATTTTGAAGCTCTCCACTTTTCTAAGCTCCGAAGCTTATCAAGACTCAAGACTCTAGACTCAAGACCAATGATTTTTAATGCTTCCTCATTTTAAACAGAATGGAAAAGCCACAAGGATGATTTTCCTACCAAGCCGAAGCAAACCAAAACCAAAGGCTAAAACACTGAACATTGAGCATCCAAATATGCAATAGGTTTATTTTAAAAGTAAAATATTTCATCAAAATCCCTCATATGACGCAATTTTATAATGAAAAGAGGAAATGAGGAAACCTCTCGGTTTAAAATAAATGGAGAAAGTGTAGAAAAGGAAAGTCTTTTTACGTTGTACGGTGTACAGTGTGCGGTGTATCTTAGTACAAATTGAAGTGTGCTCTCGAGTAAAAAAATATCTTGGTTGCACTTTCACCGTGTCCCAATCCCCAATTCTCAATTCTCAAGGCTCAAGCCAAAAGCAACGAGGAATCCAGGCAACGAGGCAACAAGACAACGAGGCAACGAGCAACTTCCCCTCGTTTCATTTCCTCAAGAAAACTTTCACCGTGGGGACCGTAATGAAAAAAGTTTATACGGGAAAGAGTCAACGAGTGAAGGAGTGAAGGAGGAAAGGAACAAACATACACAAAAAAAGAAAAAAACTAGAAAAAGAGAAGAGTGGAAAAGAAGGAACTAGTGAAAATAAAAAAATAGTCTAGAGTCTAGATTCTAGGGGAAAATCTCGTGTGTGTATCCGCTCCCAAATTTCATTTCATAACGGAGGGACGACACAAACTTTTAATGAGCTCAAATCAAGTTCATCTATATTTCAACACTTACTTTAGATACACGCTCCGTGTACGTACATCCTAGGAAAATGTGTGTACAGTGTACACATCCTATTTTGTATACAAAGGAAAAAAACCAGCGTGGTTGAAGCTCCAAATTTTCTGAAATTACATTGACTTGGCACATGGTTACCACTCCAAACCAAACCAATCCACAGCAAAGCAAACCAAGTTCGAACGCTTACAGATACGTAATGATTTCTATTTCTACACTCATTTTCCACACACTAGATACTGGATATCAGATACGAATTGACGGCTATAGCAAGTAAAAGTTTATCAAATATTAAACTGCAAATCAATAAAATGTATAATATAATCCCAAAGTCCAAAGTCCAAAGTCCAAATTCATAATACATAATAAGCCTGATACAAAATTGATTTGCCTGTATAGTGTACACTGGGCACTGTACAAAAACCAATGGGAAACGCAATGTACACAAAAAGAAAATGGAAAATATAAATGTAACTCATGATGCTCCAAAGGAATCTCACACTCACATGATAAGCAATCCTTTTGCAACAACAACCAACAAGCACAATTTAGTGACTTTTGTCACTTTGAATTTTCTACCATTTTTCGACAGCTGCAAAACTCAAAACTCAAAATTAGCTCTATTCCATGCTTTTTATTATCACACACAATGTAAATAACGCTTTGAGTTAAAAAAGAACTTATTGTTCATTTTAGAACCACTGGAATTTTTACAGCTACAATTTTTATACTTTTGAATGTATACAAAATACAAAAGGATTCAATATTTACATTGATCATAATTCCAAAGTCTAAAGTCCAAAATCCAAAATCCGAGTAGAATATTGTAGATTGTAGATTGTAGGGTTGAACAGTAGAATTGGGATTGTACTGCCCGAATCACATGTATTGTAAATTGTGTATAAAATACCCATCATAATATATTATATTATCAGTTTGGATTTTACTACGTCGTAGAAAATTATATCCATAATTCCCACTTATTACTCTTTCTACTACTCGAAAATCCAAATCCGTATACAATTGTATTTTTGTACATACTACATACAGAGTAAAGAGTACAGAGTAATCCAGTGGATTCCAAAAGGAAAGCACTGTATAAAATACATATTACATAATACACTACACACTACACACTGAACATTGAACACTGTCCTCTCAATGTTGTATATGAAATAGGTCTGTGCTGGGTAAAGACGTGGATACTAGATACTAGGTAGGTTGAATATTATGATTGGGGAGCAAAGTAAACAGAACATGTCATTACAGTCTCATTTGGCTCCACTTTATTGTTTTTCTACCTTATTTTAGCCAAAGTGTCCTTGTACCTTTTACTCGTATTTTTCTTTCCATTTCACCAGAAATTCAATGACCATTGTGAAGAGTGAAGAGCTGCAGCCTTAGCAGCAAGCAGTATTAAATATTCCGGTATATTTGTATTAAGTAACCTCTGCTCTTGCTTTATAAAGTTCTGTATATCCTTCTACGTTCTACATAACAGTAGCAATAGAAATAATAATAGTGGTGGTAATGCAGATGATGAGGAACGGAGACTCTACACTCCACTGTACAGTTTAGAGACATTACGTGAGTACAAAGTACACAATGAGTATTGAGTATTGAGCATTGAGCAAGTGGACGCATTAGACAAAGGAGCTAACTGCTTATTTTACTCCTACAGTACATTTTACCCCTGTATGTATTAAAAGTATACGCAGTTGAATGCTTCAAGTTTTTGTGTATTTAAAATAATCGTGTGTATATTTTGCAGTAGAGAACAAAACAAGGGAGAGACGGGAAGGGGAGATGAGAGTGGAAAAACAATTGAGGAACTTTTCTGTCTTTTCTCTCCTCTCAACTCTACATTCTACATTTTACACTCTACACTCTAAACTCTACATAATGTAGTGTGTATAGTGTGATGTATAATATAGCTCACAACCCCTCAAGCCTTAAGCCTCAAGACTCAAGCACAAATATAATTAAGTAAAAATGCAATAAAACCGTTAAAGAAACTCTTCAAATCTCCGGTTCTGTTACTTGCTCTAGCATAGTCGTAGGCATAGTGCCGGGTGATTGTGATTGTGATTGGATTCAGAGGAATAATCGTACCATTGAAAAACAGAGGAGAAGGGCTGAAAGGACTGTTTTGTACAGGATTCAATTGGATTGGACTGGGTTTAATTGCATCATTCCTATATGTATCTTATATGGTTTATATTGACTATACGGAGAGTGTTGTACAATGCTAGTTCAATAAACTGAAAGCGTGGCTTGGTCTGGTCTGGTTTGGCTTGGCTCGGTCTGCATATAATTGTCCGCCTTCATTTACCGTTTACCGTTTAGGATTACACAGGGAAAATGGTGCTTGATGACCTTTTTTATTACCGTATGAGAAATTATTAAATACTTATAATGGGAGGAATAATGTGTGTACATTGTACACTGTACACTGTACGTTGTACAACTTTATTTTCTATTCATAATCATTTTTCCTCGTCCATTTAATACAGAAAAGAGAAAAGAGAAAAGAGTTTAGAGTTTACTTTCCCCTTCTTAGTTTGACTGTACTCTGTACTCAGTTCAGCACTTCACTCTTTACTCTTCTGCTTACAGTGTACAATGCTCACGTGTACAGTGCACAGTGCAGTTCTCTCTGCACTCTTAGTCAGTATTCGTAAACGTGTATTCATTGTGTTAAAAAGAGGAGAAAATAAAGAAAAAGGAACAAGAGGAAGAGGGAGAGAGGATGGAGGATGGAGGTTGTGAAACTTTTTAGTTTATATGGTTTTATTTCCTCATAACGTCGTCTTAACACGAGATTTAATGGTATATTTAATGATAGAGTTAAGTACACTGGCTCTGGCCCTGCCTCTGGCTCTGCCGTTGCCTATGGTGAAACCTGAACGGTGAACGGTGAATAGGTTCTTGGAATATGGTAGGTTTTTATCCAATCCATGCTACGTAATATCTGTATAATACATGTATAAGAAATACGAAAGCCTGGAGAAAATTTCCTGCTTTGACTCTCCGCTTGATTCTATATTCTATGCAAGTGCTTGTGCTTAGATGCTAGAGGTTGAGGCTGAGAACTGAGAAAGTTGGTTGCTGTTGTTTGAGAGTTTTGAAACTGTCAGAAAATGGAAGAGAAAGTCTTAGAGCTACGACTATTCAACCAACAACCAACTACTTTGAAACAACATTGAGTTTTCTTTATCCGTCATCCTCCAACTTGTTCCTCTCAGCTCACTCTTTCAATCTCACTCAACTTAACTAAACTCTGCTCAATGCTCGATGCTCGATGGCAATTACTACAAACTACAAGTAAACTGCTGCCAAAGTACTTTCACCACATTCTACATTCAATATTTTTCTTAACCGTGTATAATTTACATGTGGTTAAATAATTTTCTACTTGTGTATTCTAATTTATTTTCTCATTCTCATTCTCATTCTTATTCGTATTCGTAGTCGTATTTTTCAAAGAAATATTATTTAAAGTCATCCTCCTTGTTGTATTATCTACGTTAGTTTTAGCACAGATAAAATTTGTTTAAGCCCCAAAACTCCAAAAGTCCAAACTCCAAACTCCAAACACCAAACAGACATGGTTTTACAAAGCCGTTTTCTTGGTATTCGGTATTTGGAAAATTTAGGTATTTAAGTAAAAATTGGAGGAAAAAAGCAACTAAGTAGTTTAGGTTTTGGCACAATTTTTCAAATGTTTTTATAATCCTGGTTTATGGTTTATGGCCAAGGGAATCAAATTAAGTTGTAATTTCTCTCGTCCCACTTTTCCTAAATCCATTGTAATTATAAGGCGGATTATGTTGCTCTTTGGATTCGGGATTTAGATTTACATTTACATTTACATTTACATTTGGATTCGGATTCGGATTTCGTATCATTTTCCCAACAAGATTTTTCTCTTACTCAAACTCAACCTCCACAAAAAATGGAATAAAACTCGATAATGTTACCAAAAATCCATCAAAATAATCACCTTGGTCTCGTAAATCTAGTTTTTATTCCTTTTTATCCAGATTAAAATGACAATTACAATTAGAATTGGAGTTGAGGGGGAATTACAAATTACAATTATCATTACCTGAATTGATTGAAATTACAATGTCATTAGGACGGAATAAAAAGTAAATAGTAAATAATTAATGGTACTTTTAAACCTGAGATTGCTGAAATTGTAGTGTAAAGATTTGGATTTGGATTGACACATTCTCATTCACGAGATATTTTTTGCCTCCCTTTTTGTTTATTTACTTGTGTCTCGAGTTTCTTGTATTTAATGTTTTATGGAGAGCCAAACTACTTTTACAATAAAAGTGGAGGATGGACAAACAAGAGTACGAATGTGACCACTAAATTATTATTAGCACAAGGACGTTAGCAGTCAAGATTGAGAATTGAGAATTGAGAATTGAGAGGCTGTAATATAATTAGAGGTAATTTGTAGTTTCCTCTTCTGGACCTTTGGACAATGTCCGAGCAGTACAAAGTACATTTGAAATTTGCAATTGAAATTTATAGCAGTCGGACTATTATTTTTTTGGCCAAAATGACCAGCTTCCATATGATGTAAAATGTACCATGAATTTGTAGACTAAAGATGTAGATCGTAGACAGAAGATATGGCACACTTGATGTTATTACAGCACAATTTCATTTCTAATAGATAGTAGATGATGGATAAATGAGAAGAAAAAAAGTTGAGATAAACCAGAAAAGAGTATTAAAATGCCACAGCAATCACTAGTCACTAGTCAAATCACGTTATGATAACAGATGAAAAGAAGGATTTTTATTTTCATAGAATCATAGAATCATATAGTCATAGAGTCATAGTGTTGTAGAGTCATAGAAACTCGAGACCGTTCTAATGTTTCCTTGATGGCTCTTACGCTCTTTCACTCTCCGCTTCATTCCATTCTATTTCATTCCTCCTCCTTAAATTACAGACTCCTTATTTCTGTACTTGATTCCAATTGCAATGTAAAAAGAGAGGGACTAAATAGTCATTAGGATTCGAGATAAGATTTGAGAACTCGATCCTCAAAAGTACAAAGTACATCTCAAAACTCCATCTCACAATCTCAAATCTCAAATCTCATTCAAAACTCAGTGCTGGTGTAGCAAGGAGCAAAGCCTACCGCACTAAATAATAGCAAATACTATAGAGACTATAGATGCTAGATGCTGGAAACACACTATTGTAAAAGCTTGAGGGAATAAAAAGAAACCGCAATTTTACGTTGGTAATGTTACGTTGGCTAACTACATTTGTATCTACTGTCTACTGTCTACTGGCGTATCTATAAAATAAATACAACTGGATACTGGATATAGAAACTGGAACAGAAATAATAACAACCTCAAAATAGAAACTACAAACTACAAACTACACTCCAATTCATACTACATTGTACAATGTCCTTTTTCTTCCCTTTCTTCTCTGTAAGATTTTCCTTGTATTGTAGACTTTTTGATTGGGGAACCGGAGAACTGGAGATGGAGATGGAGATGGTGGCGTGGCTTAAAGGCTTATGCCAAAATGTCAAGATCAAATTCTCCCAAATTTCAAATACCAAATACCAAATACCCTCAAAATCCAACTAGAAAATACAGTCGGTATAGAATCTCGAGTCTTGAGTCTTGAGTCTTGAGCATTGAGCATTGAACCTTCGAGTCTTCGAGTCTTTCACTGGAGACTGGAGACTCAATTTTGATCTCATATCCCAATTCGTTCCAATTCTGGATTCTGAGTTTCGGGCTTCCATTTACAAGATGAGCAAATGTAACATGTACAATGTAAAATGCACAAAAGACGATATCTAGTGTCTACATTATACGAATGTGTATAAAAGCCTTGGCCTCGGCTCATTTGTCACTTTTTCAATGGAGGGAAAAGGAGCCTTTAAATAGATGAATATGATTGAAAATACCAAATAATATAAACCTCACCACCAACTTCTACCCTAAGTCGTGCATCTAAAATCTAGAATCTAGAATCTAGAATCTAACATTAGAAGAAGCAAAGGAAATACACGTCATTGCAATTTGATAAACTTTGACTCTGACTTTGGGTCTGAAACGTGTTAGTAGAGAACTATGGATTAAATTGAATTGAATTAAAGCATAGAATATGTACAAAGAAAAGTCAAATTTGGCTCATAGCTAAACAAAACTTTGTTCTATTGCCTGCCTCTAGCTTCGGGTCTCATGTGTATGGCCTTTGGCCTTTGGAAACCTGGCAACTTTCTCTTTGCGATTAAACTCAAATACAAATATCAGATTGTCTCAATTGTGCAAGTCTTCTCCAATCTTCAACCTTCAATCCTCAATTCAAGAGTCTAGAGTCTAGAATCTAGAATCTAGAGTCGCGGGCGCTCCTCTCGCTAGCATTTAATTGGTTATGTCAAGCCTTAAAAAGAATTGCACACCTCTAATTTTTGACCTACACTATTACATAAGACATAAGATGCAAATTGTGTAGTCCGGATTATGTAATTTTATTTGCTTCCAATTTTAACTATCGAGTCTGGAGTCTCGAGTCTTGAGTCTTGAGTCTTGAGTCTTGATGTTTGACGCTTGACTTTTGACGGCTCAAGTGTAGTAAGTCGTAACTAAAAGTGTGAAATATCAAATATGAGTGAAGTACGTAATTGGATACTGAGTACTGGTGTTGGTTGCAAGAATTTGATCCACTTTGCTCCGTTTGGTAATTAAGGAGCAGCCAATAAAATTATAATGATTCTGCGAATAACGTGGCAAAGGAAATTTATGTAAGTATGTGTGCTTGAGTTTAGCTTTGACTTTTTGGACCGCTTAGCATATAGTTTAGACTGTACTCTGTACTATGTTCAAGAAGAACCAAGAACCAAGAGCCAAGAACCAGTATGACATACAAAGATACAAAGTCCTTGAAAGCAGCAGACCAGACCAACGCAAGCCAAACCACGATATGTGCTGTAATTAGCGAGTTGAGAAAGAGGGGATTAAGACGGGAGAAAAATGAGAAAGCGGCAGCTCGACTTTCACCGGAAAGAAAGGAGAGTCTGCGCAGCTCAGTTCCGTTCACTTCAGTGCGATGTAAGAAACCAAGTAAACTTGTTAGTGAGGATGAGAATCGAGGATGAGGAGGAAAATGAAGATGCCGATTCCGATTCCGAATTATAACATGATACAAAGCCCACAGCACAGAGAGTGCTCTGTACCAAGCACAACTTTCTCCATGGTACAATGTACAATGTACAGTATAGCGTAGAGCATATAACATAGCGCTCAGTGCTGTGCAGAAAAGGAAAATGAGAGGAAGACATCTTCTTCATATAAATATAAATATAAATAAGTACAAGGCACAAGACGTAGGCAATGAGAACGTGAATGAATTCTTATGTATTATGTATTATGTGCAATTTGAATTAGCCTTGTTATTATTATTATAAGTCAAAGTCTGAGACTGTCTTGATCCTTATTTGCTCCGGTTTGGTCTCAAAACCTTTATCTTTATCCACTTCATCTTCTCTCTCCGTCCGTCCTGCCCCACTCCCATCTCCCATCTCCCATCTGACAATTACAATTACAGTTGTTTCTCCATGTTTTAAGATTCCGAGAAGAGAAAACTGCTGTCGAGGGAGCTGGCTGAGCCAACTAAATTTGCAACTGCACTCCCACTATGCACATTATGGACAAGAAGAAGAAGAAGAAGAAGAAGAAGAAGAAGACGAAGAAGTAGAAGTAGAGTCATGACCATTGTCTCACTCTCCGTCTTTTTCTTTGTCTTTGCTGTGTGTGTCCTTGAGTGTAGTAGAAAGTTGTCGGCGTCCAGTATTATTAAATGTGGGAAGCTCTCCTTAAGCCAATTTGAAGGCTCTTAATTGCTTCGTTTACTTTGTAATCACCAATTATTAACACTTGACGACTGGAATAATCTCATCATCATCATTCTTATTCCCATTTCACAGTCCCAGTTCACAGTCAACCCAGAGTCCCTCGTCTCCTTTTAACTTTAGTCAAAAAAGTTTTCAACAAATCCAACAAATTGCAACGGGGTTTACTGTATACTTCATACAGTATACAGTATACAGCCGTTCATTCAACTATTCAGTATTCAGATTCAGCCATAGACCGAAACCAAAACGGAGGAATCAAGTTAAATTATGCACAAGGTTTAAAGGATTGCTCGGTTTTTTTCACTCTTTTCTCTTTCTGCGCCACATTCAACTTTATGGTAAAATCAAAACCCATAATTAAATGTTAATTCCACGTTTCACCTTGCACTTTCTCCTAAACCTTCCGCTTACCACTGTAATTAAACGGATAAGCTACAAGCTACAACCAACTACTCAAAGCTCAAATCTAGGGTTTGCAAAGTCAAGCACACTGAAATAGAAAAGAAAAGGGTGGAAACTTGTGCATCGTGCATTGTTCTTTGTCGAGTACCAAGGAAACGGAAAAAGAAATAAATGAAAAACCAAACCAAAGTCCAAAATCAAAAACTCCATGAAATTCCAGATCCCAGATTCCAGATTCCACTAAAGATCGTCCACCTCACGTCACGTCCACATCCACATCCACCAACCACTTCCTCCACAATCAGCGTTAGTTACGTGCAGATTTCAGATCAGACCCTTTTTACAGGCTGTAGAAAATCACAAGGAGGAACAGCCGAAAAAGCATGGTGGAAAATGGAGAAGCGTGCAATGGAGGAGATGAAATGGAGAAAAAGGAGAAAGTGTATAAAAGTTCAAAAGTTCCGAGCGCAAAGTGCGTGTCTACATTTTTGCCTTGTTAGTTGGTTTTCTCTACTCTGCCCAAGAAAAGCAGAGCAGAGCAGACTTTTGTTTGTGAACACTGAACACTGAACAGAACACGTCGTCTTAATTCCAGAATGCGAGGACAAACCGTGATCATAATCATGAGCTACAAGGTACAATGAACAAGCTACAAGCAGTTTCCACTTCTACGTTTACGTTTACTTTACTTTCAACTTTGAACCTTTTGCTACTCTAGTTGAACTACGTGGTAAAACAACAAGGGAATATCAATCCAGTCTCCTTGAAGATACATACGGAAATAGGGAAAGAAAGAGAGAAAGAAAGAAGGGAGCGGAGCGAGGAACTTGAAAAAAGAGCGAGAAAAATTGTGTTTCATTTTTTTCTGCCTGGATCTGCACTTTGACGGAGACAGAGACGGTGAGGGTGAGGGTGACGGGAATGTTGTTAGTGATTACGCTGGTGATGGTGATGGTGATGCGAGTTTTTCCCCTCTTTTTTTGCTTTCTTCTAGTTTCTCCTCTTGCTCTTCTATTTTCCTCACAATATAATTTACAGTCGTTTATTACACTTTAGACTTGACTCCAAACAAGAAGAAGAAGAAGAAGCAACCAAATAAATTGACGCTCTGATTTCACCAGACTTGACCAGACATTCGAACACTTGAACACTCACCACTGCTTTCTTTTCCTTTCACCATAAGAAAATACAAGTAGCACTCTTCTTTTTCTTCTTCTTCTTCCTCTTTGAACTGTGCATTGTACACTGTACAGTGTACATTGTTCATTGTCCATGTAAAAAATATAAAAATGATCTTGTAAAGTATGTACCATTTACCATTTACAAAAATCCGTCAGTAGCAACAACCACTCAAATATCAATATCATAGTTTCTGTTCTTGACTTTCTTTCATCTTCTCTGATTTCATTTTGCCAATAAGAAAATGAACATTTTATCTCGTTTTCATTTTCATTTTCATGCCCACTTGATTCACATTTCCATTTCCAGTTTCCAGGTAGAGAAAAATTCAAAATGGAGTTCCTTGAAAATTGTGTAAAGGGCCAATTATGCCCGCCTTTGAAGAGGATTCTTCTTTAACATGTGTCTTGGCGTTCCTCCCAGCCCTTTGATCCTACTTTTCCACTGAATCATCTCAGTCAATATTGTGTATTGTGTTCGTACAGTGCACCAATGAGTCGAGGCCATTTTTAGTAAGTGAAGTTGATTTTTTTGAGCCATCTAGCGGATAAAATTTTAAATCGTTTTTGGCGCCAACTAGCGGAAATATTTTGAAATTTTGAAATTTTAAAATATTAAAATTGTTAAATTGATACAATAGACGAAAAATAGTTGAATAGAGAATTTTGAATGGATAATTGAAAATTAACCCTTAAAATTGTAACAAGAGCCTACAATAGAATATTTTTTTGATATTCTTGTTGACTCAAATTTAAAAAATAAAGATGAATATTACAAATAGTCCTAGGTGTCGTGCTTATCATTCTTGTATGTTCAAATGAATCGAGTTTATTGACGATACAAGCTGAAAGAGGACTAATAATAGGAAAAGAGGGGGAACAGTTTAGAATGTCGAATGTAAAAAATGCATAGTGTATCAAATAAATATCAAAATATGGGATAAATGGGAAAAAACAGGATAAAATAAATACATTCGTAGTTCATAGTCGTTCTACTTGGCTTTGCGTTTTTGGCTCCTTTGCTTTCTTCATTCATCCTCCCTCACTTTGAACCTAGTCAAAGTTGACTCCTGTCATCTTTCATTACATTTTCTACATCTATATTCTAACTTCTATCTCCCCCTTTCACATTCGGCATTCGCCATTTGACATTGACAATCGGTTGCCTGTCGACTTTGACATTCTTTCGTTTTACTTGCTTTCCTATCAACTTTAAAAAAATACAGATAGAGAAGGTTACGGTTCAATAAGCTAAACAAGTTTTCAATTCTCCTCTTCCTTTTAGTCATCCAATTTCTTCTCCCTCGTTCTGCACTCGGCTTCTGCATACATTATTGAACATTAAATATTGAATTCTGGAATATTTCAAGTTTTTAGTACTGGAGCTAAATTTTGTTTATTTCGTTTTTGTATTTACGGAATCGAATAAAATGCTGGTACAAATAATAATAATAATAATAATAATGCTGATGGTGATGGTGATGGAGATGGTGATGGAGATGCTTGATTCACCTTTAAATTGAAAAGGGAAACGAATACGTTCAATGTTGAATTTTGAATTTCCTTGAAATTGTGCTCCATCCCCGTTCATTCCCATTTGATATCACATCATATTAAATCATGTATTTGCAGTTGTAACTCTATCAAAAATGAAATAAAATAAGGAGAAAAGAGAACCTCTTGAGTCTTGAGTTTAGAGTTTAGAGTTTAGAGTCTTGAGGCTATTTGCATAGAATCAGAATGTGCTCCCTTCAATTTGTTTCCCTCTTTTATATCCGAGGTTCTTTTGAATTTTGAATTTTGAGTTTTTAGTTTTGAGCTTCTCTCCTTTTTTTCTCCGTTCTCCATTTTATCATCTTGTTACTCGTTACCAGAGTAACCCCTTTACCCTTTACCGTTTATACTGTAATACTGTAACAATTTTAGCATCTTTTATGTTTACATTTAGAAAAACACTGGTGTTTTTTTTCTCGTCTGATTCTTGGTTGTTTTAAAAGAGTAAAATTACGCGTATTTTTTCTAGGAAAAGTTTAAAAACTCTGAAACTCTCAAGCTCTGTCTCTTCTTAGTTTGTCATGATGTAACATTTATATTCATGCTCAACTTGTTTTCCACTTAGACAGAGAGTGACAGACAGACAGACAGACGGACATAGAGAGAGAGAGAGAGAGAGTAATCAAAATCACAATGATAATCATAATCGCCATCAAACGTCAGCTTGAGTATCATTTGCAAACTTTCTTTTATTGCCAAAGTGTGCTGAAGCGTGTGGGTGGTTGGTCGCAATTCTCAATTCGCAATTCATTATTTGTTTGTAGTTCGTAATTTCTTTCCACTTTCCACTTTCTACATTCTACTTTCTCTTGGTTGTTGTGTATTGAGTATTGAGTATTGTCCGTTTGTTCATGTCGAATGTCCAAGTTTCTTGGTTTGGTGGTCAATCGGCGGAATGAGTGAGCTTGGATTCAGCAGAGCGTACGGAAAATTAATAGCCAGTCATCCTTTTCCGAGACAAGAGAAGCGTCAGTTGCTGCGCGCTATTCGTTATTCGTTAGTCGCTGCTCCTTGTTCTTTGTTCTTTGTTATTTGTTCATTTCTGCTGCTTCTCGTTTGCATTCATTCCGCTCCTGTCCATGTTATTGTTCTAGTTCTTACTCCTGTCCCTGTTTTATCAAGTGGACTGGACAGGCAAACGAACGGAACAAGGAACAAACGGATAAGCAGAAAGAGAATGAGAGACGGAGAAAACTAGAAAACTAGAACAGAGAACACAGTTTGTACAGGATTGTTATGACACATGCAAAGGAATGAGCAAACAGGCGTGAATTTCATTTGGAACGGCTTGTCATTGTCATTGTCATTGTCACTCTTCTTCACTGGCTCTAGAGTCTAGAGTCTAGAGTAACGTCGGACATGACAGAATAATGGTCCACTAAACACTATACACTGGACATTTTCAAGTCTTCTCCACAGTTTGATGAATATTTATCCCAAATGACTCCAAATGGGCGTGTAAGATTCCATATTCCATCCAAATTCACAATTCCAAACAGATGGCCCCATTTTTATAAGCATGAGTTGTAATTGCCATCCTATTTATCTAATTGCAATCATCATCATCATCATCATCATAGTCAGCAGAATCGGACTTGAAATTTCATGTCCAATTCCAATTCCAACTCTGAGTTCGCAATTACAAATTGGAATTGGAATCGGATTCATTTTTACATTTTTTACAGGAAATATCTATAATAGAATGGGGAAAACTAACGAGCTTGAGTTCCGCCATCCGCTTTACGCTTTCCGGATTCTCCAGATTCTCCGGATTCGCAGAGAAAGGCAAACCACTGAACGGACTGTTCAGTGGTTCAGTTTTCTCTTTCCCTTCTTTTGCCAAGCTCCAAGCTGTGACAAAAATTGCTGCCTAACCACAATACAACTTTTCAGCTGTTTCTCTCGCTCTCGTTTGGTTCTTCATAAAAAGAGTTGATACTTTATTGAACTGTGTTTGGATTGGATTGGATTGGGCGAGTGGGGATATGTAACTTTGGGTTTGTTAGATGAACTGACGAGAAATGATGTGGACTGACAGACGGACAGACGGACAGTGGAATACTAGCAGATGTACACAACTGAATAAACAAGAGCACATGTCGTACTAGTGTTGGAAATGGCTGTGTGCGTTTGTATAAATGTACTTTGGTGTTCAGATCACCGGAAGACCACCGACTGCGCCACACCGTTTTCATTCTTATTCCTCATTTTACGTAATGTCCTTTTCTCCTCTCCGTCCTCATTCCAGCCCATATGTTTTCAACCACATGGAGACTGTCCAATGTCCAATGTCCATTGTTCAATGTTCGTGTTCTTCCATCTGGATCCAATTTTCCCCATTTCCCTCTGTCATTTACAGTCACCGCAGAAATGCATCTCACATTCACATTCATAATTCCAGGTTTTTCAACTTGGTTCTGGTTTTATTCTCCACCCGCGTTTTCCTACCCCACTTTTTAACTAGGAAATCTAGCGCAAAATTGTACTGTCGTTGTGAAATATTTTGTAAAAATAACGAGAAAAGGAAGAACGGCTGTTTTGAACCATTTGCTATTTTTACCTCTGCAGTTCCAAAGTTTGCGGATAAACGGATAAATGGTAAAATGGAGGAAATTAAATAATCAGAAATGAGAAATAAGAGAGTGCAAGCAGTTTTTGCAAAGTAGTTAACGAGGTTAAAGGACAAAAATGTTGATAAACGGTGACAGAACCAGGCCAGAGAAGACTAGAGACTAGAGCGGAATTTGAAATTCGAAACGGAATCCAAATTTGAATTTAAATTCAAATTGAATGCGGGCTTGTCCTTTTTGGGATTAAATGGGAAATGGGAAATGGGAAGATGGTCGGTCGTCGGATGCTATTTATTCTGCTTGTCTTCACTCACTTACTCGAGCAGTCACTCATGTCCCGAAATGTTCCGGGTGTGTCATGTGTCATGTGATGTGATGTGATCCTTCCTTCCTGGAGGAATAATAAGGGAAATGGTGCTGGGTGGTCGGTGGTGGGCTCCTTGTAGCATGCTTCAATTTATCTCTCCTTACCCACTAAATTCGGTGCAAAGTGTCCGTTTTCCCTTTACCCTTCACTCTTCCCTCTTCAATCTTCACCGTTCACTCTCTTTTCTAAAAATGTACCCTTATAAATTTCTAATTAGTGTGTTCACTCGGCTGTCGACTGTCTAGTGTCGAGTGTCGAATGTCGAATGTCGATACACCATACATTCAATACAGCTATGACCGTCATCATTAATGTCAGGTTGACGGCTGAGTTCTGAAATGGTGAAATGGTGCAAGTATCTACAATCTACAATATGCATGTGTACAATTGTACATTGATACACGATACACAATACACCATACACTATACACGGTACAAGATACAAGGTACATGAAAATGATCAAAAGAAGGAACTGGTGGGATTTTCAACGGTAAACAAGGCCACTCACTCCGCACTCCTCACTTCTCAATACTCTACACTCTACACTCTACAGTCTGGCCGAGTCCTTTTCCTTTTCCTTCAGGCCCGTACCAAACAGAGAAAATTGGAGGATGAAAAAGGTGAAAGTAACAAGAAAGTGGAGAAAGGGAGAAGAAAGAAAAGCGAGAGGCGGCAGTGAAAAAGCGAACGTACCTTTTGCTCTCTTTTCTTTTCCCTCTATCTACCTTTAAATTTGGTCTCTAGACTCTAGAATCTAGAATATAGAATCGAGACTCTGGACTGAAAATTCTAGAGCAACAGTGAAAGAGAAAGTTGAAATGGAGTAAGAGCGAGTGAATGACTGAGTGAATGAATGGATGGACGGAGGAGTGAAGATCTAAAAGAGTCGAGAGTCTAGAGTCTAGAGTCGAGTCGAGTTGGGTTGGGTGTGCAAAAATGAAGAGAAAGTACAAAGAGAAAAGAGACTAATGAGACATCAGAGGAGCGACCAAAGGAAGCAAAGGAAAGGGAAAGCGATGAGAATTAACGAGCTACTCCCAACTCCCGCTTCACCTTCAACCTGAATCCCATTTCCAATTCCAATTTCAACTCTGACTGAAACTGCAAAAATCCAGTTCCAGTTCTAGTTTCATCTCCATCTCTATTTACAGTTCTACTTCTACTTCTGGTTCTACTTCAAGATTGAGTTTGACTTTTAGCTCTGATTTCAACTCGTGGCCAAGTCACAGTGAAAATGGAAGTGAAAAACGCAAAAAAAAACTCAAAGGAAAAAAAAGAGAAAGAGCTTTGACATTGCTGTCCTCGTTTTCGTTTCTGTTTCTGCCCTTTCTCAACAAATCTCGTTCATTCCAATCCCATCCAATCCAGTCCAATTCAATCCAGTCCAGACTCCAGGCCAACTGACTCTAGACTTGTGAGTCCCGTTGCATCAAGCTCGGATGTCATTTAAATTCCTTCTACTTTCATCTTATTTATTCAGGTTTCTGTATATTTTTCATGTCCTTCAGCCCACCATTTCCGATTTACCATTTCCGACCTCTGCCTCAAAACTCAAAGCTCAAAACTGAAAGCTCAAGACTCGAGACTCAAATGGAAATCAAGTCGTGTGGCTAACAAATGTGTGTTGAGTAAATAAAGTTATGGATTTTGCTCTACGCCGGTTTCAGCTCCAGTTCAAATCCTACTGCTTTTTCTTTCGTCAGAGACATGATGAGTCGTTGAGCTTATCCACAAGAGCCTGAATACTGAATAATGCTATTTTTTCTCTCCTTTTTACTGATTTTTCTATGGGATTTTCCTATTTATACTCGTGATTTAAAAGGAAAGTGGCTGCCCTAAATACATAAAAGATTGTGATGAAGATAGGAAGATAGAGCAAGAGCATAGAGCATAGTGACAGAGTTGTTAGGGATATTAGTCTCGGCCTATGCACTCTGCATTTCCTCTCCTCATTTTGATTTTTGATGCAGGAACAAAATGTAGTATCTAGTATGTATAATTCGTATTATAGACTCAAGTACCAATAAAATAAAATAAAATCCAAAATCCACTTTCATGTTAAATCCTAAATCTTTTATACTGTTTACTCCTTCTACTCCAAATTATTATGTGTACATTGTACATTGTACAGTGTACATGTTCTCCATCAACTTCAACTGCTAGACTGCTAGAGCCAAAGTCAGAGCCACACGCGAGTGCCAAAAACTTTGGGAAATATATTACAATTACGTGATCACTAACATGATTACCGTTACAACTACTACTACTATGATCATCATAATCAACATCACAGTCACAGTCATAATGATGGTCGGGATGTTGATTCGAAATTCAAAGGTCATCTCATTTCCAAGTCGCGAGGAGTAGTGTGACAAGCGCTGGTTATTGGTTATTCATGGAGCCATAAAACTCGAACATTTGAATTATTGCAACATTTTAAACACCATTTCAAAAATTGGGAACAGGAACTCTGTACATTCTAGACTCTAGATTCTAGACTCCAGTCTTCATCGGAAAATAATGTTATGGCTCTGGTCAAGGTCAAAACGTCACATAATTTGTCTCACTTAGATTTCTGTAATGTATACTGAACTCTGTCCAATTTTCAGATGAAAAATGAACAGTCATAATTAACGCCAAAAAATTGGCTCATATTCCCGAATCTGGAATCTGGATTCTGGATTCTGGACCAGGCATAAAAATTCATGTAAAAATCAGGCATAAACTTTAAACAAAAATCAACATTTATCTTTAGAGTCTAGACTTTAGACTTTCATCCAAATCGTAATAATTCAATTCGCTGCTCAGTTTTTCCACGCTGGACTATTCCAATTCCAAAACTCCAAAATTCTGAAATTCCAACCAATTTCAAAAAGTAAATAGATCTTTTTAGCCTTGAATCGAGAATTAAGAGCCTTGAGACTCGTTTCCTTTGAGCTTTGAGCTACCGTAATCCGTAATCTAAATGGCATGATTCACATAAATCGTTTGACATAAATTTAAAGAGATGGGAATTGAATATCAAAAAAGTCTTAATAAATTCTGTGCAGAAGTCCAAGTGCATTATTTTCCATGACTCTTTTATTCACTTGAATTTGGATTCCGATTTGGATTTCAAGTGGAAATGAAAGTTGAAGAAGAAGTTGTTGTTCTTAATGTGTTTTGTTTGGTGTTCGGACTGTAGACAGTAGTATTGAGTACTTGGTATTTGGTAGTGGAATAGAGCACCGGGACACGGAATAACGTGACTGAAATTACTGAGAAAAGGACAGTTCACGTCACTTGCAGCAGAAAACGAGCAGAACAAGAACCAGAACCAAAACCAGCACAAGAACAAGAACAACAATAACAAGCCCAAGCACAGACTTCTTCGGCACTAGCACAGGCATGAAATGGAATGAACGGAACATTTTGAGGCGACACTAACGATCCTCAAAAGTTTTTATGTGACGACTTTCCTTTCACTTCACCAACATGAACATGAACTGAGAGTGAAAGTGAAAGTGAAAGTAAAGTAATACAAGGCAATCTATTCCTACTGGAAGAATAAGAACAAGTTGTACAAGTGGATTGAAATGGGACAAGGACTTGAGCCGGCGAAACAATGTATATTGTGCATACATGACTTGAGACTCGAGACTTTAGACTTTAGACTATCGACTATGGCAATTGGTAAATGCAATGACAGTGAAAGCAATACAGGACAATACGAGACAATACGAGTGGAAAAACCACTGTTGTGAAAATGTCCCACTTTCAAACCTCATTAAGACTCATCAGCAGCCAAACTAAATAAACTCTTTAGTTTAGTTTTCTCCTCTTGTCTCAACTTTCTCTTGTTCTTGTTCTTCTTTGCATTTTAAAACTGTTCGTGATTCTATTTAAATTTTGCACTCACTAGTCACTAGTCAGACAGAGAGAGACACTCAGTCTTTACTCTGGGGTCTTAATTCAACACAACTTGAATTTACTTTATTTTATTCCGTCTCGCAAACTTAACATAAACAATTTAACACAGAGAATTACACAATACAAAATACAAAATACAAAATACACGGTTCACGGTTGCAGGCCACTTTAAAGTACAAATCTACAAATCTACAAATCTACGAGCACGACCACGAGCACGATCATGATCTACATACGTATTTGTATAATGAGAGTGAGATGTCAAGCATTGGACATTAATAGAATTAAAATAAACAGAGACATTGAAATATTTTATGGTTCCACTGACTCCAATTTACAATTTACAATTCACATCATGTTGTGCCCGGTTCTTGTACAAGGTACAAGGTACAATGTACAGAAACTAAAAACTAAAACTAAAACGATCGCGGCAAGTTCAGTACGGCCTCCGTTTAAAAGTGAAGATCAGCCGAGACCGAGATCGAGGCTGAAACCGAAACCAAAACCGAGACGGAGAGGGAGAGCGAGGAATTCAAAAAGAGTAGTTGTAGTTGTATTTGTAGTTCTGGTTGTAGTTTCACTTGACACTTTCTCCTTGTCTCTACACATACATTTGCAAGACGCAGAGTGAAAAGTGAACACAGAGAGGCTCGAGACTCAGAACCTGACCCAGAACGAAGAGACAGGCAAACAAAGAGAGAGAGAGAGAGAACAAGAATTTACTAGCAAGTAAAATGGGCCACTGTCATAAATCCAAGTTTTACGGGGTGCTAAACATTTGCTGGATGGACGACGACTAGACTAAACTAAACTAAACTATACTACACACAGTTCCAGTTCCAGTTTTCCAGTTCCAGCTACAACGCGAAGACGAGTGAGCACAATCACAAAGCATGACAGTGGAGAATAAATGTGTAAAACAAGAGGAAGAATGAGTGCCCTCGGCCCTCGAGACTCAAGACTAGAAAATAGAGACTCGAGACTCGAGACTCACACTTTAGACAATGAGGAAAATATACAGCTCAAATTCCTTTTCTCCTCTCTTTCTCTTTTTATCCCAGTGTCCCAATTCCATTTCACTCTCTACTCTCTAGTCAAATACCAGCAGCATATATTACAATATTCCATATGAATCTATCCGCCGTTCACCGTCCACCATTCATTACATATGTACACATATAACTGCACTTTCTCCAACTTTCTCCATTTTACACTTTTTAAACTTGCACCTTTGTTCACTTGCATACTTTCCCATTTCCCATTCACACATACGAAGACGAATACGAATACGAATGTACAGTGTACAGTTGTACCGTGTGGATTCTAGACTGTAGACGCTTTAGTATGAATATTCATGCAGATATTTTCGTGTAGTTTCTAGTGTCTGGTGAGCGGTATGCAGTTGCTCAATATTTTTTATTAGACTGGATGTCCTCATTTTCTCCATTTTTATCTCTGTTTGTTTTCAGCCACCGTCTAATATTTCCTTCCCTTTACACTCCACCTTGTACATTCCACATTCTGCAGGACGTGCAAATTTTGAAAGGAATAGCAAACAGGAAATTCAGAGCTTAGAGTATAAAGTGTAGAGCATCAACTTTCCCTTCTGTTTAGAGTTTAGAGTTGGGAGTTTGGAGTTTGGAGCTCGGAAAAATGAGGGAAAAGATAAGATGATAATATAAATGTGTAGGACAGTAAAAGTAACTGGTGCTGGTGCATTCCTGACTGCTGCATCTTAATTAAAAATTCTAGATTCTAGATTCTACATTCTACATTCTAGATTCTAGACTACACAATTTCTTTCCCTCTACTTTTACTTTACTTTACGTTATGTCAATATTTTGGCAGTGTCCCAGTTTAATGAAAAGCTGATGAAAGGAGCAAACAGCCATAGGGAAAGTGAGAGAAATAACAGAGAGAAAAAACGAGACAGAGACAGAGCAACAAGGAGAAAAGGAAGAAAAAGTAGATGAAAATGGGAAATGACGGTTGCCAACCATTTCCAAAGTACACAAAGGAGTAGACAGAGAAAATTGGGTAATTTTTTCACAGAAATTTACGACAAAGTTTTCTATTTTAAAAAAAACCAACCAACAGTTCCCTCAGTATCCCACAGCCTCTAGACACTACACTAGACAGTAGGCAGGAATACACAGGGAAAACTGGAAAACTGGAATACAAGAATGCTAAAATACTTGCCCATTACAAGTTATGCCGGTCATAATCATAAAGTTTCAAAATGGGGAAAGGACAGGAGAAAAATACACAGAGAACGGGGGAAATTAGAAGAAAATAATGGCCATGTTTGGGATTTGGGGTTTGCAAAAATATATCTGGGCTACAGCCACAGTATATCTATATCTATATCTATATTACAGATCCCACATTCATTCTACATTCTACACTGTACACTCTGAATACTGAATACCCAATAGCCAAAAGACAGGAGATTGAAAACTGCATCTCTATTTCCCCAGTCTTTCGCACTGGGTCTCTGCTGCAACATTATTATTCCGGGGACTAGCAATAATATTAATGTAAAAACGGGTGGAGCTCAAAATGCACTTTTATCTGCCTACGTTCAAACTTGTTCATGTTCATGTGTCTATCTATATAACCTCGAGCACCAGTTCCAGTTCCAACTCCAGCTCGAGCTCTAGTATAATTTTGGCAAGGCGATTTCCAGAATTTGCCATTCCCATTCCCATTTTTACTGTTATTTTGTCCCTTGTCCGATGTCCTGTCTTCTTTACCATTTCCATTCCATTTTTGTCCTAGCCCATAGAATGTTGTTTAAATTCTGCATCTTTTTGGTATTCTACATTTTATGTTTTGTGTCTTGTGTTTTGTATCTGTGTCTGTATCTGGATTCCAAAGGAACAATAACAAACGATTATCATCCAATGTAATGCCCAAATGTCCAAATTCCCGAATTCCCGAATTCCAAAACTCCCGACCCCATGGAAAAAGCTGAAGAATGGAAAGGAAAATGAACAAGAACGGGAAAATATACGATATAAAAAGTATCTTGCCCTTTTCCATTTTCTATGTTTGTATTTGTATTTGTATTTCTTTGCCATGGAGTAAAATGGTGAATGGATATTATCTCCTTTATTAGTGTTTTTATTATTCCTATTACGACTTATCTATTGTATTGCAGGTTGTAACTTGTACATTGTACTTTCAAACATTAAAAAACTGACATATAACGCATAAAGAAAGAGTAAGAAAAAAAGAGAGAAGGAGAGAGAATATATAAGCTTTTAAATGCAGAGGAAAAGGCAAAAGTCATTTACTTTGAGGTCGGAATGTCTACTGTCTAGCTGAAATTCTGAAATGTTGACCTTTCCCTACAGTCGAAACTCCAGAAGCCAGAAGCCAGACGCCAGACTCAAGACTCCGCAGTTAGTTTTTAATACGGAAAAGATGGCTAGTGTTATAAAAATATTTAAAGCAATTTAAAGGAAGTGGTGAGCCAAAACTGATAATTTTATATCAAAAACCCCTTAATGTAGGAATCACGGGAAACACAGGTTGTGTGGAGAAAGTAATGTTTGGAAAACATCAACAATACAACAATATGTTGATCATTTTATCCTCATTCTATCTTTCATTCTTCTTTCATCCTACTGTTGGAAATTCCAAATACAAAAGAAACTTTGAGTTGGAAAGTTTGTGGAGAAAGTGAGAGAAAGTAAAAAAAAAAGGTTAGAAACTTTCCCCGTGTAGAGTGCCCCGCAAAACGAGTGAGGATTTACTAGCGTAGGACTGTCAGCAAGTTTGTAGTTAGATTTTACAGATAGATTTTAGTGCGTGGTGAGGAATGCACCGAGCTCCAAGTCTGTAAGCGTTCAGTGTTCAGTGTTCGGTGTTCGGTGTTCAGCATTTAACATCAACGTCAACATCAACATCGTAAGTTAAGGAAGGTCAAATGGATGTACTTGTATGTGAATCGGCTGTAGAATGTAAAGTGTAAACTGTAGAAAATTCTATGTAATGTATGCTCCATGCTCCATGCTCCATGCTCAACGCTCAATCTATAATCTATAGTGCGCAGTGAAAACTCTACACCACACTACACTACAACTCTGCTCTAATTCTAGCTATAAAACTAGAAAAATAATAAATCTTTAAGAATAAGAATAAGACTTGAGAAACTCTATCGTTTTTTTTTGAGCGAAAGCTGCTCTCCTCCTCATTCTTTTCCCTCTCATTTTCAGTTCCGGAAATTGGAAACGAGCCAATTTTCCATAGTCCATACTCCATACTCCATGCTCCATACTCCGTACAAGATATAGACTCGCTCTATAGACTAAAATCTAGAATCTGGGATCCAGAATCTACAGTCTAGAATACAGAATACAGAATACAGAAGAAAACAGGAAGAAAAAAGAAGAAATACAAGAAGGAGAAGTCAGGCGTCCTGCCAACAAATTTTTCCAGCTATAGGAAAAGTTAAAACCCACAGTGGACTACATGGTCATTGTACCATATACTGTATAGAGTGTAGTGAAAGTCGGGAGAAAGTGGAGAGAAAGTAAATACAAGAGATGGTCTACTTTAGTTTGGTTTGGACTGGATTGGTTCGACCGGTTCCTGTCGACTGTAGACTGTGGACTGTGGACTGGTCTACAGTATAATCGCCTGTTTGTCCGAAATCTAAATCCATGTTCCATCTATTTCAACTCGTTATAATGGAATGAACAGGAAAATAACTGTGTACATGTACAATGTAGAATGTAGAATGTAGAATGTGGATATATCCGTAAACTAGGCACTGGCTTCTACATTCTCACGGAACAATAAGACTCCAAGCTCCAAACTCCAAACTCGGAAGTTGAACCAGAAAATAAAATGACGACGAGAAGAAAGAAGGCTAAAAGAAAAAGTCAACATTAAAGGTTAGATCAAGTAATGCATCACCATTACGACGTTCACTCCTGTGCAATAATCACAGTCATAATGTTCTTCATGTAGTTTATTGGCTTGTAAAGTCGGGTCCAATCCAATCGTACATACAGTCATAGCCATGTCGATGTCGATGACGATGGCAATGACGATGAGGATATTTTGGTCTTTGGACGCATGACGTTCGAATGTGTACAGTGTACACTGTACAGCATTCCATTCATATACCAATTCTACATCCTGTTCTCTCTCTGTTCACGGTATTTATTGCCATGGTTTAATTCCTCACGGTTTAAATGTCATTTCTCCATTCCTCCATTTTTTCCCAAGACCCAAGACATTTTCAAATAACATGTCAGAAATTTATCCCTCTCTCTCTCTCTACTCTTACTTTACTTTCACCCACACAATATAAAATCCATAATAAATTTACAACTGTACAACTCTAGAACTGGAGGGTATGAGAAAATTTGTAGAATTAATAGTCGAGTTGACATTGCGTAGTATGTAGTATGTAGCATGGATTGTGAAGGAAAACAAAGACAAGGACAAGAAAAAAGACAAAGACAATAATGATTAGGATTTTTACTATGCATATGATGAGGATTAGGATTACAATTAGGATGACTTGCCTTGACTTGACTTGACTTGCTGGAGTTAAGTCAAGTTGACAAAAGAAGATAGAAGCTCAGCAGGTATTTTTTATCCTTTGAACAATGAAAGAGAAATGAAGCACGCTGATTTGATGGAAATAATGGACTTGATGGGAGGGGGACCATTGAACTAGCGAAGCGAACTGAATATCCTTAGACTGTCCACTGTCCACTGTCCACTGTCCACTCTCCACATTACACATTACACAGCACACAGTGCAATCTAATCAATATGATAGTCATGGCGCTGGTCATGTATTTAGTATATAATACAAATGCATATAGATATATCAATATATCAAAAAGTACACAAAATACATACATGCAGAACGTGGAAAATATATTGTAAAAGAACTAGAGTTTGAAATGTTACATGACAAGACAATCCATGATTTCGCCCTTGTTTTCCTGTTCAAGGGCAGTCAAAATGGAGCTACACCTACGAAATCCCGGATTCCCGTACTGTGCTTCATCCAGAAAATACATTGTCTAGAATCTAGAATCTAGAATCTTATAAGAAATAAAAATAAAAGGGGACAAAATGAAACGAGTGCACAATTCACAGAGCCTTTGACATTGTCAACAGCAACACCAACGCCAACGCCGGTGCAAACGTCATTGGCATTGGCATTGTCGTCGAAATGGAAATGGACATTGTGTGTGTCAAGTGTATTGAGTATTGGGTATTGGGACTAGCATGGGATTGTGTTGTATTCTGTTGTGTTCCTGTCATAATACCTAGACGATAAGGGAATGCCAAGTGATAGAGATAGAGATAGAAATCGAAATCGTGCTGGTGTTGGTGATACTGATATTGATATTGATATTGCTATTTGTATTCCTTTCTCCTACTTTTGTTTCTACCTCTCGTCTTTTTTCCTCTGGCCTCTTATCATCATTGGAATTGGAGTTGGGATGGTGGCAGTTGAACAAGGGAAAATAGTACCGAATCTAAGCGGGACCAATCCGAAGCCTCTTATATCCATTTCCATTGTCATTGTCATTCCCGTTCCCGTTACTATTCCACAGACCCTGCATAAAGATAAAAGAGAGGACATAAAGAAAGAAATTCTGTCGGAACTGTCTATCTTTTTGCCTGTCTGGATGTCTAGATGTCTTTCAGCCTGTCGTAAATGTAAGTATTGACAATCGACAGTCACCTTGTTTTTCTTTTGTAGATATCTTTGTTTTGGATATTTGGATATTTGAATCTCTGGGTATCTGAATGCATACTCTTTCATCTGTTTATCGTTTAAAGTAACTGTGGTCGTCGTGGTTTGGCTCGTTTGTAATGGCTTGGCTTGGCCTGGTCTGGCCTGTTTTCATGTGACGTGATCGCAAAGTGAATACAAAGAAGGAGATGACGGGAGTTGAAGAAGGGAGAAAGAAAGAAAAGCTTACATTTTCTATACTCGATACTCGATGCTCAATACTCAATGCTCAATGCTCTATAGTCAACGAATGTGTTGACAGAAAAAGAGAAAGAGTGAAAGTGAAGGCGGAGAAAATGTATCATGTACAGTGGTGTAGATTGTACAGTGAAGAACACAATGTATAGTGAAGATTCAGAGTAGAGGCAGAGATACATAAATGGGAAGAGCGAGAAGACAGGGACAGGATGGAAGGTTTTGCTGGGCTTTGCCAAGTTCCTTTTACTTTCAGTTCCAGTCCCATTTTCTTCCTGTGCATCCTTTTGTGCAATCAACATTTTTTCCCTCTCTCTCTCTCAAACACACACACACATGTATTCACATTCAACGTACCACATCCAAGACGGTACTTTCTCCTCTCGTTGTCTTGGTTGTTGGTTGTCTTCTCCGTCCCTTTCCTTCCATCTTTCCGCCTTTTCCTCTCCTTTGCTGTTCTTTCTTTTTGACAATCGGCCACGGAGAAACAAAAGGATTCCCATCAGCTCCGCTCAACTCTACTCTAATCGCAAGTTGTATAAGTTCTATAAGTTCTATAATATTTCTCCTTGTAGTTCTAAATCCATATCTATATCCACATCCAACTCCAACTCCATCGGTCCGTTGGCTGGTCGGTTCGTCGACCGAAAAGAAAAGGAAAAAGGAAAAAGGATCAAGAGGACGAGGACGAGAACTAAAACTAAAACTAGAACGAGAATGAAATGAATGGGCAGAACAAGCGTCTTACCATTTATTTTTTTGCTGCCCAAGGATATTCTTTCCACTTCTTTCGCAGAATCCATGTATGTTTATGCCGGTATACCAATACCGATACCGATACCGATATTGATATATGCATAGGGAACACTAGCAACTAGGAACTAGGAAGAGCTGGAGCTAGACGACTCTGGATTCTGGATTCTGGATTCTAGATTCTGGATTCTGGACAAGACCCATTTCTGAAAGTGGAAAGTGGAAAGTGGAAGTGGAAGTGAAGCTGAAGGAAAGAGAAAGAGAAAGCAATGGAATTACGCAAATAGTCCAATTTTATGAGTATGGAGCATCCAGAATCGAGCGTCGAGCATGGAGACTTTCATGTTGATTCCTCTGCCTCAATTTCCTCCACTCAACTCGACTCAGCTCAACTCAATACGAGACGATACAATGTGAAAGGACAGGATACAATACGATCCAGTACAAAGCGACGCGATGTGATGTGATGTGATGTGATGCAATGTGATACGATACGAGATTCGAGATTCGAGACGCTCCACAGTGGATGTAAATGTGAATATCACATTATACTAAACTACAATGACAACATCAATGACAATGGGAGTGGAATGGAAACGACATTTGATGCTCCCTCTACTCTTTTTTCTCTTCTTTTCTCTTCTTTTTTCTCTATAATTTCTCCAACATCTCCTGCTCCATTTTTACTGACTTTTGCATCTCCCATCCAATCTCTAGTCTCCAATCTCCAGGTTGTTTCATTGGTTCCATCCTCCATATGCACACGTGTACTTTGTACATTGAAGATATTATGCATTAAATGCTCCATGTACAATATACAATGTATATTGTATATTGTACAATGTACAAAAGGCCTAGGAAAAATAGGCTACCTCTTTGACCCAAATTTGTCGGATCCTATTGTATTCCAAAGGAGACGAGATAAGATGAGGCTGAAGATGAAAGAACAGGAGCGAGAGAGAGAGAGAGAGAGAGAGCGATGCGATGGAAAATAACAACTACCATAGATGATACTAGATGATTCGAGATGATCGGCTTCAAACACTTTTAATCCGTTACTCCTCTTTGGATCTTTATTTTTTACCACTAGCCCATTTTCAATTTTCCATTTTCCATGTTCTATGTTCTAAATTTTCGGCGCTTATCACTTATCGTGCATAATCCTCTTGCCACATGCTTCAAATTTATGCGATATTTGGATTTAATATTGTCAATACATATTTGTCTATAGACTATAGACACTTTGAATAAAAACAACAAGAGCTTTGTGGTCCGCAGCTCTTGCAATTAGTAAATTGATTAATCCCCAATCAGCAAACTCGTGTTCAAAGTAAAGTTTTGCTCCTTGTTCCTTGTTCTACAAGCTACAAGCATTTGAATTTGGAGTTTGGAATTTTGTCGAGCTGCGATTTGCAATTTTGTAACGATGGAATAGCGAAGGCATATTTTTTACCACGTTTTAGTGTTTAACACTGAAGCTGTGCTAAATTTAAATTGTGTTGGACTTTATTAATGAATCCACTGAAAAACGATAGATAGATGAATACAATGTGGATTGTGGGAGGGAAATGATAAAGCGTGATTCCAGGAGAGACGCCAATGTTATTCTATTTCTCTCGCTTCCACTCACAATTTCAATACCACTTTCATGTGCTGTGTGTGCCGAGTTGTGTGTGCTGAGTTCAACCCAATTCGACATTCGACTCGACCCGACCCAGCCATTTGTTCTGGAATTTGTTGTGGTATGCCTATACTTTCTCTCCTGCACTGGAGTTTTGATATGAATTGTTGTATGTGTGTGCAGATTGTGGATATATTTATGCATGTGCTTTCCCACTCATTTTCCCGTAGGCAGTTCCCAAGAAAAGGAAACGGAAGAATGAGGATCAGGAGGACAGGAGAAGAGAGTAAAAGCCAAAACCAGAACCAGAACCAGAGTCAGCGCAAGGAGCAGTCACGGGTGGAGAAAGCACGAGGAGAGAAGCGTCTACCAGAGCAGAGTGGAGTAGAGTTGAGAGAATGATCAGACTGTTCTTTGAATTGAGCCACAACGGTTCTTTTGTGTGTGTCTTCTCAGAACGAACCACCGCTTTGACGAGACAATGGAACGACGGAGCTTCATAATGGAAGCAGATTTCATGGATTTCAAGCAAACACACTCATCTCTCTCTCTCTCTCTCTCTCTCTCTGTCTCTGTGTTTCCTTTCTCTACGTTACTCTACTCTACTTTACTTTACTTTGCTGTACTTACTTTCTCCCTCTTTTCACCACTCTTCCGCTCTCCGTTCTCCGTTCTGTGTACTCCGTTCTCTTGGTTCCTTTCACTCTTGCTTTCACTTTACTTTACTTTACTTTCCCGTACTTTCACTCTTATCCACATATTTTATGCAAGGACCAACTCAACTCAACTCAACCACACAATTTCCCTCCTTCCGTCTCCTCCCTTTGGCGATTTATTTGAGAAACCCAACATCAGTAATGACTACACACTACACACTACAATCTACAATCTACACTCTACACTCTCCAAACATACTCTCTAGTCTCATACACTACGTACATATGGACAAGGTTGTAAAATGTACAACCGAAATTCAAAACTGTTAGTTCTATCTAGGTATGCAGAAAGAGACAACGGGACAGTGTACATGATACACCATTCCACGAAATAGAATGCAATATAGTACAATACAATACACTAACAGTACATAAAATACACAATACAATAGAACACAATAGCAATTTCATTTTATTTGTCCTCTCAATTTCTTCTTCTCTGCTGCCAGTCTAAACTCTAAATTCTAGACTCTAGACTCTAGACTCTAGACTCTAGAATTCAAGAGTGTAGAGTGTAGAATGTGGAGTGTAAGCAGTAAGCAGAAAATACAAAAGGGTGAAAGTAGCATAGAAGGAGCAATAGGAAGGAATTAATTTTTAATCCAAAACGACCTCCCTCTTGCATAACCAAGTATAAAAATAACATGTTTCCTTTTCTTTTCTCTCTTCTGTATAATGTACATTGTACATTGTACATTTGAGCTGCTTAGTGCTTGAGGAGATTCATTCCAGTATTGAATAATGAAGAATGAGGAATGAGGAATGAGGTGGTAGGAAATATGATTGAGGTAGTTGATGGGATGAGAGACTTTTCCATCTTCACAAGTACTGTAGTAGTAAAGGGTGAACAATGCAAAGGAAATAGGGGAAAAGAGAGAAAAACTAGAAATTGCATCTCTCCATATTCAACAGTAACTCTCAACCGCATGGAGACTCGAGAGTGAACAGTAGAGAATAGAAAACAGAAAACAGAAAATTGAGAGTTGAAAGAATGTAAATTTAAATGTAAATTTGAGTAGCTGACTCAGCTTGACATTGTCAGCTGGAAACTGGAAACTGGAAGACGGAAAAGATGCGGGTTGGGTATTGGAATGAATCCTGCATGCTGTATGAACAATAGAGGATAAGATCCTGGATTCTAGATTCTAGATTCTAGACCGATGCAGAATGGAGACGGAAGAAATGGCAGAGAAAGTCCCGCATGGAAATGATGATTCTTTTTCTGTCTACATTCTACATTCTAGATCTATCTAATTCAACAGAATTGAGACTGAGTCTCAGTCTGAGTTTCAAGCTGAAACGGAAACCAAAGCTGAGAATTTGGATGCTCCTATGAATGCATATTAATAATAATGGAGTAGCTCGAGAGCTGACAAGAGGAAACAAAAGATAAGAACAAGGAAAACCAACATGACAAAGACAAAGACAGAGACACGTGGACCTTGTCTTCCTTCCCAAAAATCTACCAGTCAAACATAACCAGACCAGACCAAACCAAACCGATTCAGATTCAAGCTGGTACAGTTCTTTCCTTTTCATTCTTTCGCCTTGCTATTTTCTCTCAGCGTCTTGTGAGAATTTCAGGAGAAACGGAAGATGAGACAACATTGCTGAAGATGCTGATGCTGATGATGATGACAATGAAAATGAGGAAAGCGAATCGTTCTTTTATTGTCTTTCTCCACATGCTTTCTCTTTCCATCTACACACTAGATTCTACATTCAATATTCTAGTTTCTCTTTTCCTCTTTCTACTTTCTCTCCCGTGGAATACAAATGAGGTGGGTGATCTAACGAGAGAAAGCGGATTATTCTCATCCCACCATCGAATTATTCCCAATCCCACAACCCAAACCAACCAACCAAACCCAACCCAACTCAACACAACAAACAAACAAAGGAAAAGTAGTCCATCTGTATTCTTACTTGTCCTCCCATTCACATCCAACTCCAACTCGGAATTCTCATCCACATCAAAGCCACAGACTATCAAACTAACATACTATAAAAGAACAAGCTCCTTCAAGTCTACTGTCTACTTCTGTCTCTATTTTTCCTGTCTTTTTCATCCTCCTCGTAGACTCTAGTCTAGACTGTAAGTAAAAAGGGGGAAATTTTTTGGGACGGAAAATTGCTTGATTAAATTTTAAATTTCAGAGCAATCCCTTTGTTTTCTCTGCTCTCTAATTTTTACTTTTTACTCAATGTGTCTTGTGTCTCTACATTTGTATCTTTGTTGAATTAAACATTATTATTATATAATTAAGAATCACATGAGAGAAGATGTTTTAGTGGCTTACAAAATGTTGTGACGTTGAAACTACAAAATACAAACTACTCTATGTCATGTGAAACATCCCGCGTAGTTCAAGGTTCAAGGTGCAAAGTTTAAAATTTACAATTTCTAATTTTTAACTACTTTATTCATGCAAATAGATAGCATTAGATTTTACTATCAACTACACCGAAATTAGGCCATCAACTTAAATGTATTCAAAATTCACAATTCCAAATTCCAAATTTCAATTGAACTTTAAACGTTTATCGCTCATATTTGAAAAAATCCGAGGAGTGGATTGGATTGGACTGGATTTAAGATGCCCTTGTTTTTTATCTTGAATTTAATGAGCCAAAAAATACGGAGATAATAATATTATAATGAAAAAATGAAAACACTGTGACAAGTAAAGTTTGAAAATTGAGTTGAACTCTTGAACTTGACGTTATATTTAAAGTTTAATATGATTTGGTGCCGTAGCTTACTGATACTAAGGATGATGATCATCATAATGATCATGGACCATTTCCATAGCTATTGTAAAGAAATGTCTTTATCTATGCTTCCTTTGTGTACAATGTACAGTGTACAATGAATAGTGTACAACATATAGTAATCTCGGATCTCGGGCAGAGATGATACCATAAAATAAAAAATTCAAAGCCTTTCTCTTGCAGTCCCTGTATGTTGTATGTTGTATGTTGTATGTTGTAGGCTGTACGCCTTTACGATAATGTTCTCATTTTACGCAAGGAAAATCGAAGCAGAGCAAAGCAGAACCGAGCAGAGCAAAGTAACGCAGCTTCTGTTTTTAAGCACGTCACGGTGCTGATTTTTCTGGCTTCTCATTAAAACTTTTACGGTGTATCAGCAAATCCTATTTCAGTTCAGATAGGATTCGAGATTCGAGTTGTGAGTGAATGAACATTGAACATCCTGACATCGGCATTGACATAGCAAACGATCTAAACTCTAAACGTATCTATATTAAATCATCAATAAGCAGTAGGTATAAAAATAGGTACAAAGAGACTTTTGAGTTTTGATCGTCTCCCTTTCACTCAATTTTAGACTGTATAGACTGTAGCATTTAGATTCTAGATTCTAGATTCTAGATTCTAAATCCTGATTAGTGATTAACCGTCATTTCATTTGCATGATAAAATAACTGATGTTCCGTTTTGCTGCTTCCCTTCCAAAAGAAATTTTACATTTTTTTTACTGGAAAAGTGCAAAACTTTGCTCACAAAATCTCCATCATTTTCTGTTTTTTGTACATTTTGAGCTGAAACTGAAAATGAAGGTTTCTTTTCATCCAATTGTGACAGAGTTACAGCTGATTCTGATTCTGATTTTGATGCTGACGACAGTGCCAGTGCCAATACAGTGAGGAAAAGCTTGTCAACTTTTTCCAGTTTCTTTCTTTTATCTTGATGAGTTTTTTAAGCTTGACTGTTCCAAAAAAATGACTTTGATGATTCACTTTGTGTCGTGTGACGTAAATATTATTATCATTTTGTGTCCTGCATTCATTTATCACCCGACTTGGGTTTTCATTGCTCTTTTATTATATTTTTCAGAGGTTTCCGTCCTTTAGTCTTTTGCAGATTCTGATTTAAGGTTTCTCCTTTATTGCTTATTTTTCCTTGTTTTTGTACTCTCTATTTTGTATTTTTAAACAAGAAAAGTAAAAAGAAAAGACAGACTTTTAAAAAGGCAAAATGTAGTTTTCAATCTGTTTAGTTTTGGGATTTGGACGCCTACGGGGACTTGGCTTTGGCTTTGGCGAGTAGGCGGATGGACAAAAAAACATTAAAATTGTATGCATTTGCATGCATATCTACGATTCATATTTATGTAGGGAACAGGAGGAGGAAAAGGAGGTTGAGCGAGGAAATGTTGTTATGGTTCTGCCTGTGTCTCTGTCTCATTTAAATTATTCAACAGTTTCATAGATTACAAAACATTATGGTCCATTTAACGCCTGCAAAACAAGCTACAATTATGATTAATGTGAGAATTTGCGCAGAGAACAGAAGAGAAAAGAAAAACAAAGTTTTGCCTTCTGCATTCATCCACATACATTTTCTATATTTAGTATGTATATTCATGCACAAAGTGGAGCGGATCTGTAGCTGTAAATTCTCTGTACTCAACTATAAACTTGACTAGTATCTAGTGTCTAGTGTCTAGTGTATTCTCCGGAGACGACGATACTGACTCGACTCAAAACTACAAGTACAAATATACGGCAAGAAATCTCGTTCAAGTTGAACATTTCCAATGTCATCACTTTTCATAAGAGAAATTAAAAGCAGTCACATGAATCTCGAGTCTCGTATGTAGACTCGATTTCTCTTGGAAAAATATTCAAGTATTCCTTCGCCCTCTCTCTGATTTACTTTTCGAGTTTGGAGTTTGGAGTTTGGAGTTGAGTTCCCAGTCAAATTTACATTTAACTACTCAATTCTCAATTCTCAATGCTCAATGCTCAATGCTCAGCCAGAATTATTCGTCTCCGTCTTTTTGAAAAAAATATGAGCAACTCCCACGGGAAAATTGGCGAATGGAGTTTGAACATTTATTTATTTTGGTTGTAATTTGAAAGATGAATATCTTTTTCAATCAGATGAAATTCGGATGGAAATTTCAATGGGAAGCTGAATTCAGATGGTATACGATGTCAAGTATTTTTTAATAACTCAAGTTTGTATACAGCTTTTCCATTTAGCTTGGGATTTGGATTTTATTTGTATTAAAAACAGGCATTTCAAATGTATCTACTATTTTGCTTGGTTGGTATTCAGCGAGGGTTGAGATGGAGAAAAGAGCAAAACTAACTTTTTCAGAGGGGTGACGAAGAAAATTTGTAAAGTTTATATAACGAGTAAGCATCTGGGTGTCGGAATGTCTAGATTTCTAGATTTCTAGATGTTGAGATGTCGAGATGTCGAGAGTTTAGAGTTTGGAGTTTAGAGGCTGGAGTTTGGACATCTCTTATCGTTACCCAGTCTCCGGGGACTCATCGACAAAACGAGGCGAAAAACCATTGACAGCCACTACTGATGTTTTCACTTATTTCATTTGTACATTTGTACACGAGCGATTTAGCAGTGCTCAGTACGCTGCTCATTGCTCATGTGAACTGGGGATATTTTTCAAATTTCTACAAGGCAACACTGAATCCAATTTAAAGTACATTGTACATCCACACTCTACTTTGTACTTTGTACCTAATCCTAAGTCACAAAACAAAATGACTTGACACGAAAAGAAAATAAACTAGATTCTAGACTCTAGACTCTAGATTTAGCTGTTGACAATTACATACATGCATCCATTTCCATTTTTTTGTCCTTCAGTTGAAATTCAAAGTCTTTAATCTCACCATCAACATATTTTCACAGCATTTGTCATTTCTGATTGATAAATTTCGAAAAACCTTGCTATTAAACCCAGCATTCAAAATTTTCTATTTACTTTAACCAAGGTTTGTTGAACACACAATACCGAATACCGAATACCGAATACAGACTGCAGACATTAGAAACTATACACTTTTAAATGCACCGCTAGAGCCTAAATATTGAATTATTGGATGAGAATGCATGAAAATTCGGGCTGGTATTAAATTTGAATCTGCCGAATACCGAATACGGTTGAAAGAACCGAACCGAATCTGCAGAATCTGTAGAATTGTGTAAAATTCCGTCCTGTCCCTTTTGCCTTGTTCAATAATGATTCACGATTCATGAATCATAAACAAAATAAGGAATAATAAAGCCAAAATCCATAATGAGCTTAATACCAAAATTGAGATCGATATGGACACCAATTCACGTTGTACACTATACACTATTATTATTATGAGCGGAATATGGAACATCCGATACCGGAAAACAATACAGTACAAAACAGTACAATATTACGCCAAATTTCATACCATCCATCGCATCCGCATCGGAATGTGATCAAAACTTGAAAACGGAGAAGAGAAAATGCGACTACGAATATGAATAAGAATCTGAATATGGTAATGACAGTAAGAGTTTGGTTTCAACTTTTTCCTCGTACCTCGTTCCCGTAGCACCGCTGTCTCTCTCTTCTCTCTTCTCTATTCTCTAGTATCTATTCTCTAGTATCTAGTCTCTTCCAGCTACCTTCTTTTCTTGTATTAGGGAGCGAGCGAAGCGAGCTCCCCTTATTCTATCATGTTGTCTGTCCGTCCGTCCGTCTGTCTGTCTGTCCGTCTGTTCTTTTCACGGTTCCAGCCAAACGGCTTGACCAAATCA
>JAQGBH010000601.1:0-46647 GCA_034698265.1 Sminthurinus aureus
ATTTTTAACTGCGCACCATAAATCGTGAACTGCGCACCATTTTTGGTGCCCAGTTAACATGTTAAAATATGCCCTGCATACAATTGCTGGATTTTATAAATTGACCCAATACAATAATGTACCCCCTCCCCCCTTCCCGGTCCGCGGTCGGTGTTTCATAATCATCTCTCGAATCTCACATGGGACGTTTTTCACATGTCCAACCCGGATCCGGTTGAAACTTGGTACACTTGTTCCTCTACCCACATGTACTTAAACCCTAAAGGGTTTTTACTGTATCTTCAAATTTCGATTTTTTATGAATGTTTGAAAATTTACTGAAATCGGAAATCATAATTTTCTTATGGGATTTAACTAAGTAAAATTTTAAAGTCAAAGGTAGGAGTACGTCCAAATTTTAATTTTAAGCAACTGATAGATACATAAACCCATTGTACGAACCTTTAGTCCAAATTCGATGGGCCAAGTACAAAATTACAGATTCAAAATCATGTTGAAGTAATTGTAAATTGCAATATCAAAATGTTAAAGTTAGGAAGATTTTTGTCAATAAAGATTGTTCCTATTTTTAACATTTTGACATTACAATTTACAATTACTTCAACATGATTTTGAATCTGTCATTTTGGACTTGGTCCATCGAATTCGGACTAAAGGGTCATACAATGGGTTTATCTGTCTATCAGTTGCTTAAAATGTAAATTTAACCTTCAAAATTTTTCTTTGTTAAATCCCATAAGAGAATCTCGATTTCCGATTTCATTAAATTTTAAAAAATTCATAAAAAATCGAAATTTGAAGATACAGTAAAAACCCTTTAGGGTTTAAGTACATATGGGTAGAGGAACAAGTGTACCAAGTTTCAGCCGAATCCGGGTTGAGAATGTGAAAAACGTCCTGTGTAAGTCAAATTTCACTGCAGCATTCGAATTTTGTCCATCAGGACAAATGTTTAGCGGGGTTAGTTTTGAGATTTTAAATTTGTCAGTTTGTACCGTTTGATGACACTGATTTGATTTGATTGGTGTTTGAGCTATGGGTCTTTAAACTTTAAACGTAGTGCAGAAAAAATGGTGTTTTTTGGTTGGTGACGATTTTTTTCACTTGATTATGATTAAGTTTGGAATTTGGAGTTTTGAGCTTGGGAATTCTGTGGATAAATGAAATATGAGATGTAATCTGCTAGTGTACTTACGGTAATTACGGTATATCATTTTTGAGTTTTGAGTTTTGAGTCAAACCCCCATTGTAAAAATTCATGAAGATTTGGATAATTGCAACTGTCTTTGCTATTTGCAGCCAACTGCATTTTTCTCATTCCCATTCCCACTTCTATATTCTCTACTTCTTATTCATGTGCTGTACTTTTTATGACTGTTGTCTCCACATGTTATTTGCACATTCAAAACTCAAAATAGGGAGTAGGTAAAAAAACATGAGAAAAACCACACCATCAAGTAGGTATTATATGTAAATTGTAAATATAAATATGAATTCAGGGATGCGTGTCTCTCATTTGTCAGCAGTCAGTAGTCGGTAGTCAGTAGCTCACATACAAATACAAATATTGTAACTGCGTTGGCTTTAGCTTTGTATAAATAATAAATACACATCCAAATGAGTAAAAAAGTTAAAAAATATTGTTCTCTTCTTGATTACAATTTTCAAGCACTTGAGTCTCGACTCTTAGACTTTGAAACTTGAAACTTTGAAACGGTAGTTGAAGATTCAAAGAATGTATGCAAATATGTAAACGGATACTGTACGTATTTTTCTTCCGCTGTTGAATTTGAATTTGAATAAAAATATTAGTATGACATGTAGCAAAAACGGTAGAATTTTTTATGCTTTATTTTATTAGCTTGTGTGTTATTACACACAAGCTAGTTATTATTATACATACGTGTAAAAAATATGAATTGTATGAAAAAACAACGACAAAATGTGACACATGTGAAACGAAAAGATGATGATAAAATTTTGAATTGACTGACTGTTTCTTGCAAGTTGTAACTTTTTTCTTTTAGGTTAAATTGTAATAATAATAATTATAATTATCATGAAACATGCCAGAGACAAGAATAGAGATGTAGTGTGTAATATTATGCATAAATGTGTGAAATCTAAGGATTTCCATTCAACAAGACAAATTAAGAGCATCCACTCAAGACTCGAGAGTCAAGTCAAGAGAAAGTCAAATGTCGAACAAAGCTTTGGATTTTACATTTTACACATGTCAATCCTACATTCCACATTGTACATTGTACACGGTTGTCACTTGAAGAGCTCATACATAAATAAGACAGTTTCATACTTGATACTTGACTCCTTTAACTTTTCATATTTCACACTTGACATGTTTTTCTCTTCTTGTTCTTTTAAGTTTATATAGAAGTCTAGAATTTTAAAATTTATACAATCCAAGTTTCCTCTACAAACTGCAAACTGCATACGTTTTGAATTTTGAAATTTCAAGTCAGTTTTCACACTTTCGAATTATTCATACTACTCATACCTCATACGTTATCATTTATAATTTATAACACATTATAGGAGCTCAATTGTTTCGTTTTCTGCTTCTGCTTTATGCATAATTTTGGAATTTATTTCAACCTTTCGTGTGACATGCGACTATTTTTGATTACGGCTCATCAAAACAACAAATTTCATTTTATTGCTCTATTTTACGTTCACTATAAAAACATTTCTTCTTCTTTGCGTGTATGCCGAATGCCGAGTGGTAATTTTTTGTACGTTGCAAAATTAACTACGATTGCTTATTAATCTTAAACTGACTCTTGTACCTCGTAGCTACGTTTTTTCAACAGAATTACGTCACAAGTTACAAGTCAAAAGTCTCAAATCACAACTTAAGTGTGAAGGACAGCCTTCCTTTAAAATTTGAAATGAAGAGAGTAAAACTTTTTTGATATATACGTACAGAATTGAAAAGTGTAGAATCTGTAACTCGTAATATGTTTTTCTAGAGTTTACTTAGAGCCCCGGAGAATTGGGACATTGAAGCATTGATCTTTTATTTCTATAAGTTGTTTCATTTCCCACATTCATTGATAAAATGAAAAAAGTTACCTACTCCCGACTCTCAAAAATCCAACCAACACAATTTTCTCTTTTTTGTCTCCTTAAAAACCTAGCTTTTTACCATTTGCAATTTAATATTTTTGACTCTACGTCATACCTTTTTCTACGAATACTTTTGACTTTTGACCTTCTCTTTAGAATTTTTGTACAAAGTTAAAAATCGATCCTCACACTCCATTCCAAATTACAAAAGTCAATGAATTCTTGAAAATGCAAAAGCAAACGCCGGAAATGTTACCCAGCGTAAAATAAATGTGGCGGTTAAACTGTACAATATAAACTGTAAACTGAAAAAAATAATGATTTATCTTGTTCATTTATTTACCTTTGTTAAAAATAAAGTAATTATGAAACTATGATGATGATTTATGAAGGTTTGGAGTTTGGAGTTTGGAGCTGAGAGACCAAAAACAAAGAGGTTTCAATGAATTGCCAAAATAATATTATTCAATATTGTTAACAATGATAATGAAAACGGTAATGACGATGGCATTGCGGGTCTTTGTATCTATGTGCATTTTGTAAATTGCGTATGATGAAAAGGCGGGGACAAAAACTGATGGTTGAATGCAGAATGCAAAGAAAAATGGATTCATAATTCATAGATATATCTTAGGAAATATATCCCCTGTGTATGTAATATTTATATTAAATCTTTAATAGACATTTGTATAAAGTATGAAGTATACAGTATAACGACACTATACAACTACAAACTGACATGCAGAAAAGCATTTTACACAACTATACTCTCTCACTTTATGCTCACTTTGGTCCATATCACATCTCAGTTATTGAAGAGGAAAAGGAAGGAGAAAAAATTGAGGAAAAATGTCCAAATTACTTGCTCCTTGTTCACCGGTCTCGTACATCGTACATCAAATTACGTTCTAATACGATCGTTTACTTGTTCCTTGTTTTCTTTAGCGTTTGGTTTGGCTTGGATTGGTTTCCTAGTCAATTTATAACTCAAAACTCCAAACTCCAAACTCAAAAGAAGAGAGAGGAAAGAAGAAAACAGGACAGGGAAACGTTGAATGTACGGCGTATTTGCTATTTAGTGTACAATACACAATACAATACATTCACACAACAACATGAGCATCGAGGATGGAGAAGTTTATTGTACATCTTCTTTCTACATTAAATTACATCATCCAACATCCATTGTCCACATAATAGATACCTCTGAACCATGCACCATGCACCACGCAGTATGTATTATATATTATTATGTAGTTTGTAGTGTGTAGTGTGTAGTGTGAAGTCATGAGTCCACCGTCCATAATAATGTAATAATAATAACAACAACATCTCTGATCTGGTCACAACAACAACAATATTTTTTGATGTGGTAATAAGAAGAAGAGTACAGAAAACTAATGTAATATACTTGAGCATTGAGCATTGAGCATCAAACATTACAAATATCATAGTAGATTTTATATACTTGTTGTTGTTGTTGTTGCTCTTGTGTAGATAGTGTAGATGGTAAAGGCTGTAAAAGAGAAAACTAAACATATTATACCTTTAATAAATAAATATTACAAGCTCGAAACGTTCAACCACCTTCACGACTTTTTAAATGGTAGTTTAAAGCTTAAACACAAGACAAAAGTTTGCTGGGAACTGGGAATCGAGAATCGAGCATCGAGAATCCATCCATATTCTGTTATAGCAACTAGCAAGTATGTATGTAAACAATGTATAGAGTATACAAAGTAGAAAAAGGCTAGAAAACATGGAAAAGGAAAATACAGGAAAACCCGAAAGAAATAGACAGAGAGAGAGAGACAGCGAGAGTGGGGTAGTTTTAGAAGATGAGCGAAAACAAAAGTATGAGATCTGAGCTGAATTATGATGAATTAGTTGTTGAATCAATTTGGCCAGCTGAGCATGTAAAATGTAAAATATGCGTAAAATATACAAAATATTCAACAGGTTTGTAAATTTATTCATTATCCTCATTCCTCATTTCTCATTCCTTATGAACTTGTCTTTCTTTCCTTTTCAAGTTTTTTTACAAGGATGGCAGCAACATTGCAGTGGTATTGCATTGGTAGTGGAAATAAAATTATAAAATTTCTTCAGCATGGCGACGTCATTTTTTACGCCATTTTTGGATTTGGATTTCAATCAGTAACAAAACAAAAATCAGAGTCGGAAGGTCTGTGATTATTTTTATCGGCTTTTATTCATGAAAAAGGTTTCCTTTTACAATACTAACTTTGTTATGAATGTACTACTGTTTGTTGTATGTGCGTAGTGCGTATACAGTATACACGAATACAATGTATAATATATTATAATATAATAAAATACTTGTAGTATATATCAGTAAATGTGTTTTATAAAATCTACTAGTATAATTTATTCTTAAATAACTGTATTTCTTACGTCTTACATTTAGCATAGAAAATCTCAACTAATTTTTGGTATATTGAACATTGAACAATCCGTCATCTTGTATCTTTTATATCTTTTATCATAATAATATTATAATATTATATTATACCTACATACGTAGTACAGAGTACAGTAGTATCAAAATGTACGAATTACGAACAGCGAATAGCAAACGTATGCTTTTACTGGGTTCTAGATTCTAGGTTCTGGGGTTTTCAGACAAGGGTGTCGAGGACGGGTAGGGTGTGTTCATCACCACTGGAATGTAGAGAACTGATTCCAGTGTCCGAGTTGGAGTCGTTGTCTTGATTGTCCCTACAGGGTTTCATGTGTAAATTTAGTTGAGTAGTAGTGGGATATTCAGACATCATGTCTGAGTTTTGGAATGGAACAGAAGTGGACATAGAAGCGGAAGTGGATGAGGAGTCTACAGAAGTGCAAGCTGAAACGGGTTGATGACTATTTGAAAGAGGAGGAATTTTTTGTTGCAGTTGTAGTTGTTGTTGGTTTTGGTGTTCTTGGTGATTTGTGTGATTGTATGGAGATTGATGATGATGTTGATGATGAGGTGGATGGGATAACATTGAGGATGTGGGAGGTGGCAGTGACATTGCTAGGGATGAGGATGGATATAATGAGGATGCTGAGGGACAAAGAGGAACAGACACCGAAACTTGACCTTGACCTGGCACCGAAAGGCCCGTGCTAAATGGAACGCTTAAATTCATATTTGGCTGAGCAGCAGTATTAAAAGTAGAGGAGGAGGAAGTGGAGGAGGAGCAGCTCGGATTTGTTTGATTTTGACTAATTTTAAAGAGTCGGTTCCTTAAATTTTCACTCTCTTGATCCAACAGTTGGATTTGATAGGTGAGCTGAGCCACGTGATCATGCTTCAAGTCAAGCAGTTCTTCCAGGTCATTCAGACTCTTTTCATTCAGCTCGATTTCACCAGATTGTTCATTAGTCACATCACGCAGGGACTCGAGCTGACTCACCAGCTGATGATATTCTGGACTTTCCTCTAAAATAGTTATTCCTTTGTAATTTTCCTCATCCTCTTGACCATTTATCCTCCCACTTTCATCCTCATCTTCGTATACATGATTTGCATCTCCTTCACCACCATTATCAGTATCAGCATTTGTCGCCCTTTGTTTTCTCCTGTGTCGTTCATAGTACTTTTTGATTTTTAACCCGAGTTTCACGAGATGCTCCTCCTCTTTGGTTAGTAGACTGTTTAGGTCACAGATTCGCTCCAGTAGTTCACTCCGCTCTTGAAGATTTTCCTCATCTCCAGCCGCAGGATCTTCCGACTCAATATTTGTTTGTACTGTCGGCTGTTCGTTTTCTTTTCTGTTCGTACTAGTGCTATTACTATTACTTTTACTAGTACTTTGATTCTGATGATGTTGATGTTGATGTTTCTGCTGCTTGAGCCATCCAGATGATTTCCTCGGACTTTTGTCTCTCTTCCTCAGTTTTTTACCCTTGTCATCACGCAAATAGGACTCGATTAAATAGTTATCTCCTTCATTTAAGCTCCGTACTTTGTGCATATCCTCTTCAAACTTTTCAATTTGCTGCTCCTGCTGCCTCAGTTTACGAAGTTGAGATTGAATCGTCTCACCTTGCGTGAGCACCAATTTTAATAAGCGATCCACTTCTTTCTCTTGCAACTTGTCCTCCTATAAAAGCCGTAAACAAAAATTTCATATTTTAAATCTCAAGACACGTGCATTTTAATTTCCCATTTTTCAGCACTCGACATTCGACACTGGAAACATTTGAGCTCCCATTTTTTCAATTTTTAAGCTCAATACTGAACACTAGAACTACATGGGAAAATGATACAGTTTGGTGCACCATGCCGTTTAGAAATTTTATAATACAGAGAGGAAAATTACATGATTAGTGAGTTTGTGTGACTTGCTCCGTCTGGGGACTTTGTTGGACGTCTTTTTATCAATGTAGCCATCAGTTGAATGATGATGTTTTAGGATTAAGGCCACATCATCCTTTTGATTACCCCAGGCTTTCCAGACTTTTAAAATCTTCACATTCCCGTCCAGTCTTCGCTCCATCTAAAATTAACCAATATAACAAAAAAAACAAAGAAAATTAGTATAGTTTTTCATATAATAATTATTATGCATCGCTAATTTCCAAAATCTTTGGCATTTGTAAACCAATTTTTAAAAAATTATCACACTGTTACGGTAATTTGAAACTTATCATTCATCATTCATCATACTAGCACAGAATTTATGGCACAACTTGTACATTCTAAATGTATTGTATCATGATTTTGAATTCTCAATTCTCAAAGACTCTCCGCGCCGCATCCTTTTGTAATTGTAGATTGTACAATGTATATTCATATTTTACATTTACGTTTTGATATTCTCCTCATTTCCTCCTCACGCCCACTCATTTTGCAAAATCAAACATGGTTCAAAATTCAAAAGGAAAGGGGAAAGAGCCAAGAGTCAAGAGTCAAAGGGATAGAAATGTATGACAAGATAAAACATGAAATCAAAATGAAACACGACAGACTAAAGAGAATGCAAAACTATAAATTCAGTCGTTGAGCTTTGAGTTTTTAGGGTTATTCAGAGTTTGAAAGTTGGAGATTTGAGAGTCATGGATTGTACAAATTTGGAATGGCACATGTTTTGTGTTTTGTGTTTTGTGATTGTGCTCACACTGAGATCACAAATCATGGCTACAGTAAGTTTTTGACTATATTAAAGAAGACATTCCGCACTCTGTCCCTTGTTAGCATTTTATAATAATGTTACGGAATATCGATGGGGTGATGTTACGTGTTGAATCTTGAATGAATGAGTTTAAAGTTTATAGCAAAAATTTCTGTTTTGTACAGACAACAGCCAACAATGTACAGTTTTCCGTTTGCAGATTACATTTTGAGTCTTGAATTCTTTCTTGGTCTACAGAGTCTAGAAGTGTAGAGAACCGAGTTAGAAAGGCATTCATATTTCATACTCACTGAATTGCGATCTGTGATTTAAGATTTGAGATTTGAGATGCAAACCAAAAAAGCTCAGCGCTGTCAGAACCACTCCATTTACGTCCATTCCTTGGTTTTGTTCTCGTTTTTTTTCATTTTACATTTTACATGGAATTGAGGATCGAGAATCGAGATGAAAATCTTTTTTATACTTTTCATCAAAGTTTTTTTCCCGTTTTCACCCCTCCCTCTTTCTCTTTCTTCTTGATCCTTTTTCATCCCATACACCTATACATATTTTTTATACAATGTCTCAATTCTCCGCCTTCTGTCATCTAAAATCTAAAACTTAAAATCTAGACAAAAGTCCAACTCTCTAAATTTGTAGAGTACAGAGAACGTGGTCGATAACCGGAAAACGAGTGCAAAATGATTACTAAATTATCAAAAGTTGTATTAATTCATTTTACTCACTACCTACATAAATTCAACATGTTTACAGAATTCAAAAGTTGAGTTAATTTTTTTCCTACATTTTACCTCACACCACACGACAACGCACCGTCAACCGTCAGCTCAGCTCAGATTTAGGAGTTTCAACTCATGACATTATTTGAACTTGCAACCTGCAACCGACTTGAAACTCAATGTTTGATATTTGCCTATTTACATTCAACATTTGAGTTTGGAGTTTTGAGTTTTGAGCTTTGAGCTTCCCACGGTCAAATGTTTTACCCATTAAATTATGTAAAGAACATAAAGAGACCGAAGGATGTATTTTAAAAAACGTTATTTACTCAACATTTTTAAACAGGCAAAGAGCAGTAGTAAAAGAAGACAGTCGACAAGACAGTGAATGGAGAATGGAGAATGAAGCAACAAAATGCATAATGAATAATGACTAAATTTTAGCTACTGAATTCTACATAGTTGTCACTTTACTCACAAGAACTGTGAATTTTGACACTAATTCAAATGCAAAAGTTGTTTTTTTATATTCACTGTCCTTTTGAAATATTTACGTTCAAAAACGGTGTGTGAAGGCCTCCGGCCTTTGTGCTTTGTATTTTGTATGTCTAGAGTGTAGAGTGTAGAATGTAGAGTGTAGAGTTTAGAGTCAGCAGTTGTACATATTTAATATTTATTGTATTATATTTATGTATGACTTACTGCTCACTGCGTATTCAAAATTTGTATCATGTCTGTTATTTTGTATTGTGTACAATATCACGAGAGCAAAGCTTGGCTTCGGCTATATGTTTTGATGATAGACGACTCAATACCTTCAAGTCTCAAAGCTCAAGTCACACAGTTTGGAATTTTCAAGTTAAAGTTAGTCAACATCAAATATCAAACATAAAAAAAATGGACATGAGGACTATGTTTTGTATTTTCGACACCTTTTCTAGTTCCTTCTTTCTTTCTTTTTACACAATCGAAATGTCTAGTGTCTAGTGTCTAATGTCCACAAACTTTTCTGTATTCAGTAGTTTTGTTTGTTTTTACATGTATTATTTAAAATTAATAATTACAAAGTATTAGGCACTAAATAATGTTTTCTTTTACGCCACAAACTTCATAGTTCATACTGTAGTATACTGTAGTATACTGCACAAGTGTGATACTATGGCTAAATGATACAAAAACACACATAACATTTTTAATGTGTTGAAAGACCGGTAGTTTGTGCGTAGTTTATACACTAAGCAATGTACATGAATAGTTTACATTTTATCGTAGACTTGAAATGGGATTGAATACTGAATCGAAAATCGAATAGTATGGAAAAATAAGTGGATCTATATTTTTTCACTAAAGGTCTAAAAGAGGTTGAAAACTAATCATTCTAATTAGTTAAAGGAAAACATTTTGACGATCAGAACGAAAAACAGTACGTTGAATGTAGTACAAAGTAAGAAGATTGTCATTCTTGAAAATAAATGACGTATTTAAGCCTTCTTGTCACAACTGAAAACTGAACAGGGAAAAAAGAAAGTAAATAATATTCTTTAATGAAACTGATTAAAAAAGTTGAATCCCTTTGGCCGATTTTCAGATACGATCGTGTATTTGAATTAATTGATAGACTCAACTCTCAACATGAAAAATTCAATATTCCATATTCCATACTTTGTACAAATACAAAAGTTTCCTTTTAATTGGCCTCATTTGCCTTTGGTACAAAACTTTTCCTGCCCCGTCAATGATCCTCTCACTTTATTAACTTAGAATTTAGAATGTACAATGTACAATACAGATGGTTGATATCGAATATCGAATGGTGACAGAATCTGCCTCTTTTTATTTTTTCTCTTTGCCCTTTATAAAAACTTGTGCTTGCACATTTAATTTATTACAAATTTAAGTGTAGGCGGTCGGATAAAACTAAAAGGTTATTCTTTCACTAATGTTTTAATTTTTGAATTGATGGAGAAAAGAGGAAAATTAATCCCAAAATTAAATGCAACATGTAGCAAATTTTTCCATTACACATCTAATATCTAATGAAATACTGATATTTTAAATTTCAATACAAAGGATTTTTATGTTTATAAATTCCCATTTTATTAAATTCCTTGAAACTAGAAATGGGAAAAGTGGTTGTGTAATTATGGCTCATTTCACATTCACGACCACTTCCAGATTCTCTAGATTCTAGATGCTAGATTCTAGATGCTAGATTCTAGATGCTAGATTCTAGATGCTAGATTCTAGATGCTGGATCTGCGAGATTTTGATATACATTTAATAGTTTTGAGGTTTGAATAATTGTAGCTTCATGTGTTGTGCGTATGTACAATAAAATTCCAAAATACTTGTTTTCCTACACTAAAAATTTAAAATCCATATTTTTCTCTCCACTGAATGCGTACATTACGACATTACGCAGGCTGTAAGAAATGGATATATGTACGTATAAAACCTCCAAACTCCAATCTTCAAACTACAAACTACGTACACATAAAAAGATAAAAAAGATGACGACGAGGACGAGAAAAAGAACAAGTCGGAGCGAGTTTTTCACAGAATAAAAATTCACTGCAGTCTTCCTATTGTCTGCTTTCCTCGTCGCCTTTTCTAACTCTGTACTTTGTACTCTGTATTGTATTGTATTGCATTGCATTGTACTCGTTACTCGTTGTGCTGCTTGTGAGAAGTTGGACGTTTACTCTTTTATAAAAAAGGCTGGGATTTCATTTTCATGTGAACTTGAAGCACTTGAAATGTGGAAAAGTTGCCTCCAAAAAATCATTTAAAAGTTAAAAGGCTCATTCACTTCTCTACAATATTACACCGACATTGAATGTACGTGTACAGTAGACGATAGACGGTCGACAGTAGACACTAGACTGAGATTAAGAATTGAGAATAGTTTTGGGAGAAAATTGTGTAAAATATGAGATGAAAGAAGATTGACCAAAAGAAACATCTAACATCAACTGGTTACAATTACACTATGAGTATGATGCTGTGGCAAACCCATTGTGCACTGTACACTCTTTGTACTGTAAATTATGCAACAAATAGGCCAGCACAGCAACAACATGGTGTATATTTATTTCCTCTCCAGCTCTTTAAAATCCCCAATTCATTCTATTCCATTTCATGCCATTCTACATTCAACTGAATATTAGGCCAACCGAAAGAGAAGAGAGAGAGAGTAGACGCATAATCATTAAATTTCCCTTTAATACTGCTCAATGTTGTTTTTGGCTGGAACTGGAACTCACTAATTTTACCCATGTTTAGAGTTTAGAGTGTAGAACTGAGAACTGGGAACGAAGTTTGAATGGCTTTAGCAGAATATCTAATAGGCTTTGTGTTATTATTATTATTATTATTAGCTAACCAACATATAGTTTTTTGAATACTGAATATTCATAACTTTTCAACTTTTTCATCTCTTCTCTGTTTCAAATTAAAGCCGACGACTACTCTATTCCGTCGTTGGGATACACACAAGATAGATTCATAAACACAAAACACAAGACACAACATACAGCATACAGAGTAGAGAGTAGAGACAGTAATGTATTATGAACCGTTTTATTAGTAGTTACGTATCTTGTTTTCTTCTTAAATTGTGGAATCTACACCCTGCTCTCTCCACTCTACAATCTCCAGTCTACACACTACACACCCTCCCTCCGTCCATGAGGAACGAGAAGGAGAAGGAGCACGATTACAAAAACCCGAGGAAGATTATGCATCGTTTTTTTACTCCTCTTTGTCTCTCGTCGGTCTTTTCCAAGCTCCACGACCACGAATCTACAGATCCACTCATGAACATCATCATACACCATACTCCATACAGGATAATACCATAGTGTGTAATATATCTAATATATATTGTATATACACTAGACACTAGATAATGGATAATAGGTAATAGGTAACAGGTAGTTGATAGTACGGTCCAGTTTATGGAATCCCGACTTGAGAAATTCAAGAATGAAGAATGGAGAATGAGAGAGCACGGAACTTTAATACATTCGACATTCGTGTTCATAGTGCATAAGTAGTGAGTACATGTTATTATTATTGTGTACAAAACTGTAGACACTAGACACTAGACACTACACTCTCCGAATTCTTGATGAGGATGTAATGATGTGTGTATTGAAATTGAAATTTTCATGCAGATAGTCAAATTTGTGTGTATGTGAAAGAACCCTTAAGTCATCCACAATCCAATCCACGTACGAGCAATGGACAGGAACCGGATAGTTGTGTGTAGCGTGTTTGTGTTTGTGTGTTACGTCCAAGGTTGCATGAATGTGGTTGTGGATTCTGGATTCTAGATTCTGGATTCTGGATGAATCATGAATCTCAATAGGGAAGGAAAAAACCGATCAGGATTCGTTAGCGCGATATATATAAAAATACATGTGTAAGAGTTCCGTCCTTCTCTCTTCTCTCTTTCTCCTTTTCATCATTTGGCTTTGAGCTCTGAGCATCTTTTACGTGGAGGAGAGTAGAGAAGATTAGATGCTGTACAATGTACAAGATACAAGATAAGAGTGTTTGAGTCTGGAGTTTCAAGTCTCAAGGCAACTTGCATCCAGTACAGACATGCATATCCATATCATAAGTACTAAGTATGTAAAAGGAATGAAACGCCGGAGATGCAGCCCTTTAAATGAAAATGAAAAGAAATGGAAGCAAAAGGCAACATACACAATACACAGGTAGAAGAAGAGTGAAGAGTGCAGTCTTATGTATAGCTACAATCTACAATAATAACAGAAAGGGCCACCAAAATCGATCTCCGCCCCTCAGAAATATTTGTAACTAATGTGCCATTAGCAGACCTTTTCCTTCCTTCATTCCTTCTCGTGCTACACATTCATGCATTTTTATTTTTATGCATAATATGTGTGTACAATGTGTATGTACAAAGGTGAACATATAAGGATTATTTTAGATGGTAGATTGTATGGTATATGGTATATGGTACATGCTGTTAATGTACAATGTAGGACGTACGAAAGAAGAATATCCCAGTCTAAAATAGGAATGGAAAAGATTTAATTTTATCACGAGCCATACTTGGATTTACACGTTACACGTATCAGTCTGTCCATCGTCTATCTCTTAAGACTCGGGTGTAGAGGACAACACAACACAACAACACAGCACTTCCTATGAAATGACGTCCATTTTTACGAGAATTGAGAATTGAGAGTTGAGAAGTTCAAGAGGTAAAATAAGAAAAGTATTTAGTATTTAGTATGTCTTATGTGTATTGTGTATTGTGTACGCGAGCACAAGAATAGATATAAATACGCCGTATATAAACACATGTTGATAGATAGTAATTATTTTTTACATGGGGAAAATGAGGATGAATTGTAGAAACAATGCACCACAAAACAAAACAACTTAGAGAATACAGAGGCAATGCATAATACAGTATTTGTTCAGTGTGTCAGTGTCAGTACGTCTCTCTTTGGAATTGTTTTAAATTTCAAACCATTATATTCTTAATGTATTCATCTTTTATGCATTCTCGGTTCGCTGTGTCTTGTGTTTGTCTTATTCTCTCTCTCTCTCTCTCTCTGTTTAAAATGAATTGAAATGAATAGAGAATAGAGATTATCCAAATAAAAGATAGGGCGTAAATGTACAATACATTACGTGTTACACAGAACTTTGTTATTTCCCGTAGTCCGTAGTTTTCCATTTATTCTATGTTATGTTGAATACAGTACACTCCCTGGACTCTTTTTTACCATGTATGAAGTATGAATAATCAATTTTGGAAATTTTAATTATTTTTAGTCCTTCAAGTACAAACTACAGAATAATAATATACATGGATGAACCATTTAAAGATACATAAATGGATGAAAAGAGTTAAAAAAGCAGTAAAAAATCTATTTACTTTTTTATCATATACAGTGTACAGATAATAAATAATAACTCTTGGAACAAGTAGAATAATATTTTTGAGCTTTATTTACCTGTTTCCATTTTTCCACCAGGACGAATTTCTTTGGATTTTCTGTGTGCACCAGTGACTGAATGACGTTTTGACATGTGGTGGATTTGTTGATTCCACTGACCAACTTGAGATTAGAACCGATCCAAATCGGTACATTGGTTGTTGTGTCGTTTCCACTCATCATGTCATCTGCATCTGCATCTACACGCTCAACTCTCAGCTCGAAAGTCCAACGTCTGTTCCGTGTCAGTCTTCAACAGCCGCTTGTTCTCTGTACAAGGAAATCAAAAGCAAGAAACACATAAGTATAAACACATTTACAAATGAAACAAACCATTTGTATAATTTTTTTATGTTTACTAATGCTTTTATTGTTAATATTATTTTATTCAGCAATCATTGAATTTGAATTTTATTTCAAGTCTCATTCTTCCTTTTCAAAGTTTATGGTCAAGGTGAAAAAAGTACAAGATACAAAATGTTGTCACACGTGCATACTTGTACTAGATATTGTACATTGTAAATACAATCTTTTATCTATTATAGTATGTATACAGAATACAGAATACACATGAATTGAGTGTTCAATTTAATGTTTTTTATTTCTCTACCGCATCTTTTTTCTTTTCCTGATTGAGCACTTGTTGAACACTTGTGTGGTGTTTGGTGTCTAGTGTTTAGTATTTAGTATTTAGAACTCAGTGTTTACATTCATTTCTTACGCTTTATTGACATCTTTAAACATTTGGAGGCCAATGCATTGTGTTTTTTTGACACAGAGAGCATCCAAAACACCTAAACCAAAGGGGTAAAAAATTCCTATGCATACGCCATACACCATGCACCGTACACCGTACACCCTATACAAACCAATACACAATATTCACACATGAACTTATATAGTTCTGTCGAGGTCACATATATGACATGTAGGTAGACACTAGACACTAGATACATGTAATATTTCAATTCTCGTCGTATTTTGTATGCACCTAAATATTTACTGGTCTGTTCCGTATTTTCATCTTCTTCCTTTCCTTTAACAGTTAGCAGTTGTACAAGATTGGAGGCGGAATACGGATATTGATGGAGAATGGATAATGGATAATGGATATCTGCAGATGCGTTGAACGACACACACAGATTACATGTCTGCACATTGAACATTGAACACTGAAAATGTGTGTCGTAATGTGTGGTAAAAAATGAGTTTAGAAATTGTTCATGCATAAATTCCGAATCTCAGTTGTTTGCCTATTAAAACGTATGTGTATACTATAAAGTGTACGTGCTACATGCGTATGAATTTTGAACAGCCGATAGCCGATAGCCAATAGTTGTGCGTCCAGATTCCAGAATCAAGAACCCTGATTTGCTGGATCTCAAATCTAGAATCTAGAATCTGGAAGCTGCATACTTTTCTGTTTCCCTCGGCTGATTTCTGATTTCTGATCTCTTGAAGCACAATATTACATAATCCAACGTACAACATATAAGACTTTACAGCACAATACAATACAGTGCACATGGTGGCTTATCCATGATCCATGAAGAAAAAGAAGATTTCTGCTCGGAGGCCTCTCCACTTGTGCTCTCTCACTCTCTGCCCTGTAAAAATAATAAGTCGTACCACCAACAATGCATGGAGAAAGATAAATGTTGTACATGTTTGCGTCTCATGGAACCTTCTTCTTTAAAATGAAAGCCGGCATCCTTTTATGAATAATGTGTCCTTCGGACGAATCTCATCCTTACACATTACACATCCAGAATCTAGATGCATCCATGCATACTTGTATAAAACTATTAAAGTGCATTATAAACTCTAGCCCAAATCTTCTTGTATCCTGCCCACAGCTCACAACCAAAGATCATAGTACAGTAAGAAGAATAAACTGTTATGTAATCCATGTGCATATGTAGAAATGAATATGGATATAGAAATCCATTGTGGATAAGGAAGGATAGTCCACCTCCGTCCACAAACACACATGCACAGTACTGATACACATGTATATATAGTGTATAGTGTATAGCCCATAGCTCATTGGAGAAACAGGACTGTCGTCTCACAACACAGTGAGATTAAGATGGAGACTCTATACGAACTAGATGCTGATGATGATGATGCACAGGGAAGAATAAGAAGACACATTCTTTGGAAAAATGTACAGATTTTTACGATAGAGTCAAAAGCTAAATAACGTGAATAGTGAATACTGAACGTGGGATTTTTTAACATTGAAAGGGAGAACAAAGGGGGATAACCCTTGACCCAAAACATTTTTTACTCTCTGCATCACCATGGATGTACATTGTACAGTGTACGGTGTACGGTTTACAGTCGTCCACTACAGACTGTACGCTGTAAGATATCCAATACTTGTACAATATACAATATCGAAATAAACAGTTCTTACTCTTTTTCTTCCTATATCATTTTTTTTTAGTTTTTCCCTCTTCTTCTTCGTTTTCCTCTTCTTTCTGCATCTTTACTCTTGTTTTTGCCGGGATGAAAAATTTCCCTAAAAACCTCTAATATCCATCCTCAAGCTTTCCTGTGCACGATCTTCCGTGATATTACCTCGGAAGGAGTAAAGTCGAGGGAAACGATGCGGAGGTTCTCTTTTATACAAGTATCATGTATTATGTATTAGGCATTAGGTGTACATAATTATTGTGGTTGTAGTTGTTAGTGTTTCCTCCATATTATTTCGGTATCTAGTAACTAGTATCTAGTATCTAATATCTAGTCATAGCCCGTCAGTTAGTACAAGATGTACGATGTATCTCCAAACTCTAAACTCCAAACTCCAATCCACACAACTTACGGCAGATAAAGATATATTACAATTTACAATTTACGATACCTACGTTTGCAGTTTTGTTTTCTATTTCACTCTTTTTTCAAGAAACCTGATCTCTACACTCTACACTACACAAATCTACACACGTTTTGAATTTGAGTTTGGGGCTGAATGTTAGAGTTACACTTGTATAATATATAATATATAATACAAGATGTAACATTGTTGTTATTGCTTTCCATGTAATAATAGTTATGTATGTAATATTGTGATATTGTGTATTGTGTATTGTATGGTTATGGTTTAGTAACGGTGAAGCTAAAGGAAAAGTATTAAGGAAATAATTCGGATATTACAAAACAATGTGTACTTATGTGTAGAAAGGAGTATCATGCGTGTATAATGTGATTGGGCATTGTATTCATTCTGCATGTATAATCCACAATATCATATAATATGTATTTGGGTGCCACGGGCAAGAGTACAAGTGTACATGCATATTATATATTATATATTATGCTTAAGAGCAGACCAACTACAGACTAATAACCGCTTTAAGCTTCATCCTGACTAGATACTAGATATTAGGTATTAGACACTCGACTTAAACACAAACACAAACAGACAAAAAGATAATAATTCTTAATGGGAAAATCATATGTACTACTCAAGATTTAAAGTACAGGGGAGAAGACGGAATACGGAAAGAAGAAAAAGAAAGAGAATGTTTAAATCATGATGGATTTTCACAAACATATGTAGATTCTAGATTCTCGATTCTTGATTCTAGATGCATGCAAAACATACATGGATAAATACATACCAAGGCAAGCCAAAGAATAGCCAAATGATTGTAAATAGTCAATAAACAAGAAAACAAAACAAACTTGCATGTTACAACTCACAGAGATTAGTCTGGACTAGTATATTATTAAGAAAATGTTTGGTGTTTGGAGTTTGGGGGTTGGAGTGTAGGTAAAAGTCAATTTGGTCAATATTTGATCGAGAAACTCGCACACACTGATCATTCATTTGTGCTTTGTGCTTTGAGCTTTGAGCCATGTACCTTTGTCTGTACATAATCTGTAGGAATAATATTCCTATTAAGTGAAAGAGCAAGTACGCACTATAGTATTATTCCTTTTCTCTCATGCCAATCTTTTCTTGTTAGTATGAGGGTTGAGGGGATGTCATGCATACAGAATAGCGAGGAATAATATCATATCATACAGATTAATACTTAATACACATTTCTTCTGTTATCAAGACAATTGGATCAAATCAGGATCTGCGGACGCTGTGCACTGTACACTGTGCAGAGTGGAATGATTTGGATTGGATTGGACTCAACAGTCAACTTTTCTCGCCAAAAGCCAAAAAACTCGAGTTTGCGGTCATCATCAAACATCAAACATTAAATATCCAACATCAAAGAGTACATGATACTTGTACTTTGTACTTGGTATTCTGTATTCGGAGTCTTACTCATATTTGTACTCTTTGTAAAGCCTGTAACTTCCCCTACAGAGACGCTCTGTTTTTGATAGAAATTAAGGTTTGTACAAACTACAAACTACAAACTACGAGCTGCAAACCAACCACTCTGTCTTGGATCTTGCAGTTTGTAGTTTGGAGTTTGGAATATTTAAGTGGATGAGAAATTGCGTGCAAAATTCCAATACCAAATCAAATCAAATCATTTCATACATATTATCAAGTACCGTAACGGATGAAAATGAAACGGCAATAGATTGGAGGAAAGAGGAAAGTGAGTGAGTGTAAGGTGTAATCGTGAGTAATAAAATGCGCACTCAAGATAATCTATCTCTACAGTCTACAGTGTACAATATCAAGTAAAACAAATACTCTTGGATAATTTTACAATGTTTTCATGCTTAATCTCATGCCATCATTGTGCACTTTATACATTTATGTAACTGTTCAAAGACCAAAAAAAATCGGAAATTACTACGGAATTTCATGGCATTAAATAAAATACAATATTTTGCTCATGAGAATCTTGTGAATTTCAATCCAAATCCAGTCTGCTTACAATTAGTACTGATCATTTAGAATAACAGACTGATGTAGAATAAATTCATTGAGATGGAATATTGAATATGGAATGTGAAATGGATCGGTAGGAAATTCAATGAGAATAGTTCAATAGTAAAATTATAAATGTACAAAAGTCAAAAGTATACAGTGTACGGTACATTGTACTCTATATTTCTCGGTAGTTTAGTTCTTGATTGGGTATTTTTCTACCTGCAGATTTCTTGACTAAATGTTTGTAAATTTAAATTAGTCTAGAGTCTAGAGTCTACAGTCTAAAGTCTAGATACTAGATATTATGATTGTTCCTACGTCAGAGTACATGTACATACGATGCATACAAAATACCAAATACCAGATACCAAATACAAAATACAAACAGAGATCAGAAATCAGAGATGAGAGATTCTTTTACATCGGTACATATGTAATATGTATTAGACGTGTTTTAGGTTGAGGAATTAGGAATTAGGAAGGAAAAAGATTGGCATGTTGTAAATTGTAAAGAATTGCAAATTGAAGGTCAAAAACATTCTGTGGCTCACTTGCATACATATAAAGGTTGTACCTCTCCTTTGGTTTCTGTCTCTCTCTCTGTGGCTCTCACACATACACCTCATCTCTCGTCTAGATACTAGAGAGGAGATACGAGATACCTTTTTCTTTCTTTCGTCTGTGAGAAAAACATGATGGTGTAACTCTTTCAGACTGGTCAGAACACAATATTTTTCACAGACATCCACAATCCACACACACACACACACACACAAACAAACTCAAACTCACACATACTCTCTCAAATTCCCTTTCTTTCTGACTCCTATTAAGTCTCAAGTCTCGAGTATCAAGTTTTCCTTTTCCATTTAGTTACACTTAACTCTTTCTTTTAGCACAAGTCCAACTAGATGAAAAAGAAGAGAACAGAGAAGGAAAAATGAAAAGGAAGAATAAAATCCAAACGAGAAGCTTTGCTGCAAATTCAATATGTGAGAGCTCAATGTACCATGTTTTTTTCTTTTTCTTTTTGCTCATCGGTGATCTCAAGTCTAAAATCTTGAGTCCTGAGTCTCGAGTCGCAAGTGTGCTGAACTTAGGCCACGATTTTTCCTCTTCCTAGATCCTAGATCCTATGGTACATGTTGTGGACTTAAGACTTGACTTCCTTCTCATTCTATTTTTTCCCATTCATTCTCAACTCTTCAATTTATATCTGTACATGTATAGACTTTTCATACTTCTTTGTACTTACAGTTTAAAGTCAATTGAGAATTGAGAATTGAGAGGCGTGCGAATTGTGAATTCATTCTTGATTCTTGATTGAAAATCCAAATCTAATTGTTGCGTACTGTACTGTATACTGTATTGTGTATTGTATTATGAATGCTCTCGTTATATTGATTTTTATATTTATAACGTGATACTGATTCTGATCCCGATTTCAATCAGACTACAGTCAAGAATGTCCACTCCATAAATGCGCATTCATCGATAAACTGTACATTATAAATTGCACATTGTACATTTTACTCGTACATAAAATACAACATTAAACACATTATTCATAATATCATCCGTACTGAACTACAAACTTCAAACTACGGACTACGGACTATGGACTATTGACATGTCGCATAGTGATTATGAATCATGAACTTTGAATGCTCTTTCAAAGTTCTCTCATCCTGTCAAATGTCAAATGAAATGGATTGTCATTTTCTTGTACATGAGTCTTGAGTCTAAAATCTAGACTCTAGAGTCTTGAGAATGAACCTCACAAGGAACTTGAACCAAATAAATAATAATAATACAAACTTTAACTGTTTTTTCTCCACTACTTGGAATTTTTTTAAGAAACGGGTTACTGAAATCAAATCAATTTGCCATTTACCTATACAGAGTTTTTCGGTTCAACTATTTGGATTTCCAATTTCCAACTGTAAACTGTAAGGCAATCGGTTTCATAATGGATTATTCTTTACCCTTTGATAATCTTCTTTTTTGTGATCAGTGAGCAGTGATGTGTTCAATGATCAATGTTCAGTGTTCAGTCAGCTATGATTGATCAGCGATTAAATATTAGACATTAGTAATATCGGTAATCGGTAATTGCCTAAATGAACAACCATTTTTTAATGTTCTTTTTATGTTGCTCGTAATTCGTAATTTGTAATTGAGGAAATTGACAAGATCAATTTTAAAAGCTAATTGATGTCTCAAAATGTAATCATGTGTAAAACGTAACCAGCAGAAAAATTTCTGCATTTGTATTTAATATAACACAGGATACAGAATACAGAAAATAACTACAAGATAAAGTATAATCCACGGATGACTTTACCCTGTTGATGCGCAAATAGTGTTCATTAAACGGTCGACTAAACCATAAACACGTTTAAAGTTTGGAGTTTGGAGTTTGGAAAAATGTCATTGATCTATATTCTGTATTCTGTGTATTCATATCTATTATCTGTTTCTATTATCCTGCCGCTATTACTAATAATTATTATATTTTATATATTATATTACAATCACTTTGAATAATAGTGTAGAGTGTAGAGTTGTCGGAAAACTTTGAGCTTTGTGTTTTGAGCGTTGAACATTGTGCATCCAAGATCTAAGATGACAGAGTGAGCTGACCCGGTTAAAGTTGATTTATTGGAGCAGAGTGGTTTATTTTACTATAGTCGAGAATTGAGAATCGAGAATAAAGAATAGCGAATACATACTTCATTGCACACTGCTATTGCATTTAAGTATTGCTCAAATGTCAATAAGCAGTTTTTTGTGAGTGCCGATTGCCCATTGCCGAGTGCCGAGTAACAGAGAGAGATACACATCGATTTGCCAATAACCAATAACCAATAAGTAATCCAATTGGAATGCTCAATGTTGTTGAATACTGATTACCGATGGATTACGTGCGAGAAACAATAAAAAATATGCAGCTGTGTGCAGTGTGCATACTTTATAGTTTTGTGTTTTGTAGTTTTGTCTATGTGATATTTGATATTTGCATTTCACATTAAATATTATACACAAACTCTGAATTATTATTATTATTATCACTATCATTAAATGGTATTGGTATTGGTATTTGTAGTGGACGGTCCTCACTTTTCTACTATTCTTCTTCTTCTTCTTCTTGTTTTTCTTACTTATCTTTATTTTATTGTAGTAGAGTAAAGTGAATTTAAGTTGAGAAAAACTCTATTTCACAGTGTCTAATGTCTAATCGTAATCGTAATCCTAAGTGTAGAGTGTAGAGCTTATAGTGTACAGTGTATAATCACATTGTGATTTTATTAACAATCATTACATTACAAGGATGAACATTGAACATAAAAAGTTGCAGACGTGCTCAGCCCGAGGGTGAACATATTGCAGACTGTACACTGTACACTGTAGACTTTAGAATAAAGAATGAGCAAAGAAGATCAAGAGATTTGAGTTTGAGATTTGAGTAAATGTTAAGATTTAAGATGAATTCAAAATTCAAATGCAAAACAAATATACAATGTCCAATAAACTTTTCATATTCATATAATAAATGCTTTAGCTTTGAATGTTGAATTTAGAATTTAGAGTTAAGACGAGGATGATTAATGATTAGATAATGCAATAAAGATACAAAGTAAATATACTAAATACTAAATGCTAAATACTAAATGCTAAATAAACTGTACATTTTTTACCATGCAGAATTTAGCTAGAAAAAATTTGCCATTTATATCAATAGTCAATAGTAAAAAAAAGTGTTCATTGTTTTTTTATCGACTTGTCCACACACGTAGATAAATTATACATTATGCCTTGAGACTTGAGACCAAAAACCAAGAGCCAAGAGCTCAAAGCTTAGACCCAATGCCTAATTGGTCGAGAGTTTAGAGTTTAGAAATGTAAATAAGGAGTAGAAATAGATGTAGATGTGCGTGAAAAAAATCCATGGCAAAAAAAACCCTTTCACGACCACGACCACGACAATCATGTATCAACTACGAGCAACGATCTATGATCTACGAGCTCACGACTGGACGTGAACGGAATGAGTTAGCCTCGGAAATTTTCTCACTAAATATCTATAATCTGTATACTGTAGACATTGTGTATGTAGAAAAAAGGGACAAAACTGCATGTAATCTTTTTAATCCATTTAACATTTTTACCTCTAACCGTTTATTCTTCGGCCATCTATCTATGAATAACTTTGTGTTCTCATCTCGAGTCTTACGTTTTTCAAATGCATGGAAAATTAAAAACCTGAAGCAGAAATTGCAAACCTCAACCAAGTTTCAAATCTTGACTAACTTGGACAAAATTGCCTATATATTCGACTTGATGGTAAAAGTCAAAATGAGACTTGGGCTTTTTTACAAGGAATTCCTGAATTTCTTAAAATTGATCATAGAATTATTGGGTTCCGTTTATATTTTGCATGTAAACGGTTTTGTTGAACGTTGAATGAGAAGGTTGTTGCTCCACTGATACCAAAAGCTCGAGTTTCCGTCTTGAGTCTTGATCAAGTTTCAATCATTTTGTTGTACAAACTGCAGTAATAACTGTTCAGCTTACACATTCCGTTTAATAACTAATTTGTCTGTAATTCCTATTTCCTGTTTCGCTCTTTTTAAAAATATTGTTTAGTTTTTTTGCTATTATATCTGCTAGCGACTGTGTCCTCTGTCTTGTTTCTTGTATCTTGTTCCAGTCCGTAGATATAAATAAATGTGATGTGAAAATTATACATTGTTTTGCTCTGAGAAGTATTGTGTATTGTGCTGTAGTTTCAAGTCTTTGGGAAGTTGGGAAAAGTTTAGACTTGATACTTGAGACGAACCAAGTAATTACACGGTGCAGTGATCAGACACCAGACGTATCAAAAGGGAACATTTCCGAGATGAAAATAACATTTTGATTTGGTCATTGATTTCTGATTTCTGATTTCTGGCTTGTGGCAACTAAGCGGTCCTGATACTGAACAAAATTACTTAATCTGGATGTCTTTGTTTTTCCTCAAAAACTAAATATAATCTATCCATTTCATGTTAGACATTAAAAACTACCATAAAAACATGAGCCAAAATCTTGATTCTTTCAATTTTCAATCTTTTGACACTACAAGTGTATAAATAATAGCTGAATGAATGAATGGAAAATGGAAATAGAGATAGGAATGGGGATAAAAGATGAAAGAGTCAAGGTGAGAAAAGGTGTAAGGGAATGGAGATGAGCGGGATGAGTACGACAAAATTAGTCAAGTGGAAGGATTGAGCTACTGGCTTCGTTAATTGTCTGTCTCCGTTGTTGTCGTCGTCGTTGTCGTCGACTTGTTCTTCGTTTTGGTCTTCAAAACTCAAAACAAGAAGCAGATGTGAATGCATACATGCATAAACACTACACTGAATTCCTAATACACATGTCTCTTGTCTCTTTTACCTTGTTTTTTATTTAAGGATAGGCAGCGTATCTACAAGGTACAGTGTACAGAGTACAGTCCTCAATTCTGACTCTGACTCATTCATTGATTCATTCAAAAAACTGTAGAAAGAAGAAACGAGGGGAAAACATGTCAGTTCCACTAAAATCTTAAATAGAACCACTGAAACAATGGATAATAGAAATTGGATAAATATAACATCCAACCTACAGAAATAGCTATAGTTATACATAATAATATGTGATGTATAGAAATAGATATGTATGTTTCTCGTGACTCTTTAATCCTTCGCTTAATATTAAAATAAATAATTATCAAAGGATGACTTACTATTTCCCAACTCCTCATCCCTTCATATTCACACCATACGACCTACAGCTTATAATTATAGTAATCCATTTCTCATTGAAAATTAAAATATTTAGTTCGTCAACTGTCAATTGTAACTGTTGGAGTGGTGTCCTGGTATTTGTTTATTTGTTTGTGCCATGTTCTTTTCCCTCTCTAACATGTCCACACATATGAAACAAGAAAACACAACTAAAAGAATTCAATTTCAAATGTAGGAGATGCAATCGTGCGTTGAATGTAGTACAACTGACATGTGTCAACGCTACATACGTATGTATATGCAGATACATTTTTCTGATGCTTTTTTACACATGTGATACGTTGATACATGTTCAATGTACAATGTACAGTGTGCATGTATAAAAGTGTGTGTATGTGCTAAGTAATAATACATGTGTGGATAAATGGTGTAGAATGAATGTAGAATGTAAAATCCATCTTTAGACATCACATCAAAATATTCATTGGACATTCTTGATGCAGGAATGGAGCATGTCTTGATGCGGCTCATATCAGTAATATCTAATATCAGTGATAAATATAAATTATATACACATGTAGAATATAGATATGAAAACATAACTAAATTTACTTTATGACATTTACCTATACATATACACACACACTAACTCACTCATGATGCAATTTCCCACACCTTTGGCGTCTTTCTGCATATCGTCCAAACACCAGAGCAACATAAACATCAACATCAACCATATCATCACCATCATACTTGTAAGCATGTGTAAATAGTAAATAGTGAGTACGCGAGGATATATCTGTAATCAGTAATTTAGCTGTCTTTACTCTTCTAATTGTTCAAGAGACAGACGGAGAGAGACAGAGAGAGAAGCAATTCATTTCATTATAAATATATTGCAATTTTCATCGGTGCACACCACTGTACACTTAACAGTGTACACAGAGTAATGAATAATGAGTAATGTGTACATTGTACGTAATCATCATAATTACTAACTTTATCATCATCCCAACACAAAACAACTAGCAGCACTTTCGTTTATACAACATACACACATGGAAGATTCTTAGATAGATTATCCGCAGTGCAGTGTACAGTGTGGATTGTAGATTGTAGATTGTGGGGTGTACAATATGACGCTGTTGATTTTTGATGACTGACTATTGAAGCACGCATTTCTAAGAAGAATACCTTTAGATGTATTTAACTGGCTGAAAAGAGTGAGTGAAGGAATAAAGGAATGAATGAGTTGAAAATGTTTGTGAGTGTGCGAGTGAGTGAGTGATCAAATTTCATAACCGTGGAAAATCAAATCCAACCTTTGAAAATCATCTACAAATCTCCATGCTAAATGTATGTGCACATAGTAATTTTATCGAACCTACCACTTGCATTACAGATTACAGATTGCGCACATAATACATAACATGAGTACTCATTATAAAACAAACATTACATTTAATGTTTACATATTATTCTATTTTCTATTGATGATGAGGCGGGGGGAAGATTGTTAAATTTAAATGGGGAACATGGAAAACATGACAAATGCAACAATATCTAATATCTAGAATCTAGATACAAGATACAAGATACATTTGATGAGTTGATGGTTGATGGTACATGAAATGTCTTGAAACTTGACATTTTCCATTTATTTATTTCCAAAGAATTTCACAGACTGAGACAGAAGACTGAGAAACACTAAAATTATGCACACATGACCTACATAATATCACATAATGCAGAATACAGAACATGTTTCTACCTGTACTCTTAGTCATACATACTATTCTTATTATTATTATTGTCGTCTATTTACTTTACCATTTGCATTTGCAATTTACAATTTACCATTTATTCGCTCTATTCATTCAATCTATCCGTTGACTGTTCACTGTTCACTGTTCACTGTTCAGATGAGTATTCAATGTTGCACACTGAATTGTACATTGTACATTTTGCATATTTGTACTTTGTATTTTGTACTAGTTTGGATTTTGGATTAGATTGCATTTACATTTAGATCTTATATCATACATCTTCCATGTTGCATATTTACATTTTATATCATGTTACCGTAACAGAGTTAAATTTGTAAAGTATACATTGTAAATTGTAAATGACTCAATGTCGTTTACCGTCATGTACATTGTACTTTATATTTTATGCTAATGTTCATGTTGATGTTGATGTTGAGTTTTAGATGTGCCTCAAATTTGCATATGCTCATGTTTCAACTAGAACACACATGTACAACGTATAAAGTATAATAAAGTAACTACAAATGCTTTTATGATATTGTCAATTTCGTTCTTGTGTCACACGGCTTTTTTATTTTTTCGCATCCATGAGCAATGAGCATTCAGCATTGAACAACTGAACATTGAGTTTTGAGTATGAGCTTGACTTGCTTTGCTTTTACCCTTTATTTATTTCTTTACTTTACTTGACAAAAGCCGTTAGACTGTAGACTGCTGAATGTGAATGTGAACAGTACAAATAAATACGAAAGAACAAGGAACATTAATATGCGTCGGCTCTATTGTGTATTTTGTGTGTGTGAACTCTAGTTTTGTTGTTATGTGAGTTGATGTGGATTTAAGAATAATTTAGAATTTAGTTTTGTGTAGTGTGGACGTTCTACGTTCTGCATAAAAAATCTTGATGACCCTACGGACTGTTATAAAATAATTTAGATTAGATCATCGAATCAAATGTATAAAATATTCGGTACGCAGTAGACAGTAGAGTTTGCTTAGGAATTCAGTGAGAAAAGATGTACAATGTACAATCTACAGATCTTCTAATCTAATCTAATCCAATCCAGTCCAGTCCAGTGGTATATACGTGAGCCACAAAATGAAGATGCAAAGACTCAGTGGTTAATCTAAAAGATTTAATATTGAGATTTTAAAAGTCCTCTACACAAGAGAGACAAAAATCGTATCGACTCAAAACTCAAGACTCAATATCAATAATACAACTGTCTAAAATTACGGTAAACGTTTGAGTATATTTGTGCATTTGTTTAGAATTTATAGGATTAGAGAGAAGCGAGCATAGAGTGCAGATAATTTCTAATAAATTGACTGTTTTTGAAAAGGATAAGACTCTTGTTGTCATTGTCCATATTCCATATTCCATACTCCATACTTTAAACTATAACCATAACATAACGTAAAAGAACGTGCATCCACAATACACAAAACACAAAGCATACTTGAGCATATCGAAAAACGAAAAACGAATGAAATGGTGAAATTATGTACACTTAAGACATGTTTTTCAGCAAGAGTCTTTGTTTGTTGTTGTTGTCTCCCTCACTCGCATCATCTCACATCTTGTACATCTCTACATATCTAAACTCTCCACCCTCCACCTTTTCTTTTTATTCTTCCTTTTTTCTTTCTTTCCTTGTTTCTTGTCTCCACTTTTCTTTGACAGAAAAATATTCATATGAAATGACTGGTTCAACGAACTTCCGACAAGTTCCACAAGCTAAAAACTAAAACTAAAAAGCTAAAGCTTGCCACAGCCACATCCACACTCAAACTCAAACTCAGGCTCAGGCTCAAGCAACAAGCAAGTGACCAGTAAATACATGAATTTTATTGTACTGAGAATTGGGCATTGAACATATTATATACATACATAAGTACATGTATGAATGTGCTTGCATAAACATATGAATGTGGATAAAGATGAGGATGAGGATGGATGATTACGGCACATGGTTTCTCATTCTCTTTAGTACATACTTATCAAGTACAAAGTTTCTTCTCCAAAATATTCCTCTTAAATCTGTTGGATACTGTACACTGGCATAAATATGTGTAAAGCAGGAGAGAAAGAGAGAGAGAGATTCGTGATATCTTGGATTTTGAGGTAAAATTGTAAATTCTAGCGTACTGTATTTTGTATATTCGTATTTCGTATACATAGTCACATAAATTTTAAAAACAGTCCCATCAAAATTAATTCATGCCTCTTGTACGTCTGTTGTACCGAGGAACGAGCCGGTTGGATGTTGAATGTTGAATGTTGGATTTTGGATAAATTAACTAGACTCTAGTCTTGAGAATTGAGAATTGAGAATTGGCCATGCTGCAAGAATTTCACAGTCAGACAAACTGTTGTTGTTGTGTTTTGTTGAACATTGGATATTGAACAATATTGTTACATCATCATAAAGTTTTTATGCTAAATAATTGGTTGCACGTAAATCTACAGTTAGGGAGTAGATAAAATGGATTCATTTTATGTTGTTCTTGTCTTCATCATTAGCTTTTATTCCTTGTTCTTTTTCAGTAAATACAGATATTGTAGTAAATAGTAAAGAAACATCACAATAATAATACTGCATAAGTACACATGTACAAAATATCACCAATCCACAAAAGTATCTATGCGAAATGCGAATGCATCCAAATATCAAAATATTTACTACACATTTGATTGATCATGTACTTTTCTCAGAGCTAACAGCTCAAAGCACAAAGCACGCAGCTGTGGACTGTGGAAAAAAGAATCACCATTCCACTCAAATACTCAAATACTCAAATGTGGAATAAAATATATGGATAAAATATCCTATATCGTACCTAAGTAGTATTTCTTACAAGTTACAACTTACAGCTTACATTATGATGATTATTGTACTTTTTTTACAATAATCAAGAATCAAGAATCAAGATTGCGTCGTTTTTGTTACATAAAGTAAAACGTAAGTGCATGTTTTACTCTTGAATTTTATCGTTGCTACACATGTACATGCAAACTGTAGGTATGCAGAAAGAGTTGCTATTCCTCTTATTGTTGCAGTATGCGTGTAGTTGGGAATATCGTATGTAATATTTAGTATGTACCGTCAACATGTTGGATATTGCAATTCTGTCTCATCATTACGGATTACGGACACGCCGATTAGTAGATATATCATATGTTTAGGTGAGTGTTTGAGTGTGTGTGGTTGGAACTTGGGACTTCCTCCAACAAATACATCCAATTCAATACCGTACCATCAAATACAGATAATATATTATATACGCATTTCGACAAATTACAATGATTACACATAATATTGTACACGTTCACTCCTGCTCTTTTTCATCCTTTCTTTCTCTTTTACATCACCTTACTGTACTGTTTTGCTCTGTGCTCTCTGTTCATCTCTCTCTTACAACTTTTGATGTACAGCACACAGAGATAAACGCATATGGTTGGTATAATATCTAGTAGTCTTATTACTCTTCTTTTTATCAGTCATGTTTTTCATTACTCACACACAACATACATAACATAATAAATACATGCTTTTATTCACTGGACGTCTTCTTCTTTTCTTTCTTTCTTGCTTCTTTTTGCCATTCAGGTTGAAACTGAAACCTTGGCGAATGGCGAATGGAATGGGAGAAAACATAAATGTAATATTTATGTTTTGTATTATTGTCAAACCCAAAATAAGTTCTGCACGGAAGCTTGGGATCAGTCTGGATCAGCTCGACCTAAAAATGTGTCGCTTATTTGGTTAAAAATTAAAAACTTTTTAAAATCACTCAAAATCGGCTTTTAAGGGTTTTTTATGATGCAGAATTCAAATTTACCCACTAAATTTTAAAAATCTAATTTTTAAATCCAAAATTTGGGTCATTTTTCAATTTTTCAAAAAATTTCCAAAATTCAAAAATGACCCAAATTTTGGATTTAAAAATTGGATTTTTAAAATTTAGTGGGTAAATTTGAATTCTGCATCATAAAAAATTCTTAAAAGCTGATTTTGAGTGATTTTAAAAAGTTTTTAATTTTAACCAAATAAGCAACACATTTTTAGCTCGGCCCAATCCAGACTGATCCCAAGCTTCCGTGCAGATCTTATTTTGGGTTTGACAATATGTAATGTCCATCCTATTTTTTATGCATATTATTATTATTGTTATTATGAGTCTTTAACTCATCATACAAAGATTACTCTGTACATTAGCTACTCATATCATGTCATATGAACATGTCCACATGACTATCATTAAGCATAAAGCATAACGCAAATGTGGATTGGATGTTTCATGATACATGATATGATACACGATATAAAATGCATAATGCATTATGCAAACTGATAGAACATGCTACACGATACATGATACATGGCAAATGGTAAATGATGATGCTTCTCTCATCTAATTCTAACTCTCATGCTCTGTCAAAATTTTTGAGAGTTTAATTTTAATGTTTACCATAATAATTATCATTGTATATTGTGTAATAATATTCTGATGACGGATGACTTTCATGACATGGATCATGAATCCCTGTAGATTGTAGATTTTAGATCCAAGCGAATCTGCCACTTTTGTTTTCATAGTTTCATAGTTTTCCCATATACAAATTTTTTTTGGAGATGCATGCCATTGGAAAGAGCTAAGAGTGAGCAAAGAAATTATCTACTACTCTTTACTTTATGTTACTCTATTATTGTTGTTTCCCCTAAAAATTCGAATTCAAAACTGTCTCGAATTTCGATACACATTTTAGATAACGCAAACACTAAAACAATACATTGTAATTGCACAGTGCACAAAGCACAGCCTGTAGTCTGTAGTCTGTAGACTGTAGGCTATATTTATTCAACACTACGATGCGGAAACTAAACTAAACTAGAAGACTACAAAAAAAAGTAAAAAGTAAGATGCATGAAATGTGAAATTTTTATGAAAGGGAAAGATTGAACATGTAAGATGTGCAATGATACTGTTGATGATGAATTTGATTGTATAATTTACTCTTTTGAACACGAATACACACTAAACAGTCAGTTTTGTATATTTTAAAATAATACAACTGATTGTTGATTGTTGATTTCAAAATAGCTGAAGACTGAAGATCTCAGATCTGAGGATGATATGTTTGATCATTTAAGCATGTTTTCTCATCAATTAATGTAATATGATTCTTTATTTTTATGTTCTTTACCAATTTTCCATTTTTTTCCACTTAATTTTTGCAATAAATTAAAACGAGATAGTGAAATGAAACGAAATGACTGAACACTGAACACTGAAAGCCTAAAAAGTGCATGTACAATGTACAATGTACATGTGAATTGGTGATGGAGTAATAATAATAATAATAATAATTCCTAATTTACTTAACTTCCTTCACAGAATAAAATAAAATATAATTGTTGATGATTTCGTAGAATTGGGAAGGTTCAGGTAAAAGGTAAAGCAGTACACAATACATGATACATGCCGAATGAAAATAGGAGAATAGAATAGTACAAAATGATTTCACATGTCTGTTCTGTTTTGCTTAGTTCAAATGCTTCAAATCCGTCTTCTTGTATTAGGTTTTTACACACAACAAGCAATACGCAGAGTAATAATAATAATAATAATTGTTCATGTTTGATGTTCAAACAGCTTAAGAAAACATAATATGCAGAAGAAGGAAGAAAATTTACACTAAAAAATTTTAAATTTATTATCTCTGTACTCTCTATACCATAATATTCATGTAAAGTATGAAGTATGTAATAATAAAAATAATATGAGCTCATAATATTCAGTTTAGTTTTTAGTTGTAGAAAGATGTAATAGTAAAACGGACCTTTTTCTTTTCCCTTCTACCTGAACTCTTATTCTCGTCACATTTCCCAAACACACAACCTGTTTCTCCGTTTCTCCGTCTTGTGTTTGTTGCATTTTGTATTCAGTATTCAGACTGCTGAATTCAAAATTCATAATACGAATGCAGATATTTGTCGACAGTAGCTATTTAACATTTTCAAGTTAACATTTTTATGATGGCAAAACATGAGCGTAATTTTCGTAAATAAATCCGAAGGAGCCTGAAACACCTCAGACTTGTTGCTTTTTGCTTCAAACTTTTAAACTGCATGTAAATATCTTTTTGTAGCAGGATTGAATGACTAAAGTCTAAATTCTAAATGCTCCGTAATTTACAATACACTTAGACAACAAGAAGCTGTAAAATGTAAAAGCAGTACGGAGTAGCAAATACAGATATTTCTGTTTTCTGTTTTGTCCTCTTGTTTAGCATGTAAATGTATGTAATGTGAATAGCTTTTAGCAATGTGTCAAAACTCCAAACACTGCTGAATGCTAAACACTCAACGCTCAACACTAATAAAGAAGGGAAAATTTTCCAACTTCATACTGTACCTTTTACTAACTCATCGTCAGTAAATAGTAAATAGTGTACTTGTTCATCTGGTCTACTCTCTTGTCTCTATTTCATGTTCATTTTTGCATTCATCATTTACACAGACACTAGACATCCCACCATACCATAATTGACAATAATAACAATAATTCTACTGATAATAAAGGAGTTTAAAAGCTAATAATCGCTAATAATAATTATTGCTTCCAGTTTTTTCCTTTCGGTTTAACTCCTTTTACACGAGAAATTCAGCCAATGTTTTCTTAAAGTAATAAAAAAAAGTAAAGGAGCGTCTTTTTTATTCCATGTCTTTCTAAACTCTAAAATTCTAAACACCAGTCATTAGGTTTTCTTAACTGTACTGTTGTCTCCTACTTTTTGGTATCTCATTTTTTAGTTACTGTTCGCATAACAATACTTTCTAATATTATTCCTCCTTCACACAATAGAAGACAGTTAAAAGAAGTTAAGATTTAGCAAAAATAAATAATATTTTAGTGCGGTTTTCCCGACAACGGAAAATACAACATGAACTTGTAAAGAAATATCAATATCAAGTACACATACGTCATAAATATTATAGTTGTACATTGATAAAGGCTTAAATTTAGATTAAGATTTAACTCTAATTTTTTGTTTTTTGATTTATCTAGTGAACAATTCATGTTTATTCTAAAATATGACATTTACTCGTGTTTTCTGAACAATACCTACCACCTACCAGTAATTTTTTCCTATGTATAGTATCACATTTTTGCGTTTGGAGTTTGGAGAGATGTTTTCTCATTTCTAGCATCGATCGTCATCATTTATCATGTTCATGTTCATCTTCCTGTTGTTAGTTGATAGATGAGTACAAAGTAGAAACTTTAACATGTCTATTTTCTATTTGTGTGTCCAATATTATTCTTATGATTTCATGCTTTATTCTAACTTTATGTTACCCATGGCGTAATGTCTAACGTCCTAATATTTTCAAAACAAACGATTCTGGTATAAAATAAATTTCATAAATTTCTTTTGGCAGTGTAAATATTATTATTTCTTTGTCTTTAATCTTTGATCGTTTTCGTGCTCACGGAATTTTGTGACTTGAATCTTAATTCTTAATGTTTAATGTGGTTGATGAAAAAGTTCCTAAAATATCTACACAGATAGATTAGGTATATATTATCTATGCTACAGATATATACTAGTAACCAGTATCTTTATTTGTACATTTTACATTGTACATGCGATGTATGTACAAGGATTTTCTTGTAAATTCGCAGATACGAAATACAAGATACAAGACATAAGACGCAGAAAACAAAAAACAGACATAAAACGTGAGTAAATAGTTAAATCTCACATTTTTACAACAATGTGTACATGGTTGATTGTCGTATCTATTTATGTGTGTACAATGTGTACATTGTACAATGTACAAATGTATGCGTAATATATAATAATAGGTAGATACACACAATGTCTCTTGGTCTATAGTCTATACGAGATATTGACAAATGAGTAAAACATGTGTGAATTTTTACGTGCGATTCCTTGTCGTTGCTCTTTACTGTTTACTGTTTACTCAAAATATCAAATGTGTTTATTTAATTTTCAGCATGAGTCTCTCGAGTTTGTATTCGTATTCGTATTCGTTTTCCTATTATCACTACTAATGCTAACTACTGAATCACTGCTGACTGTTGACTGTTGATACACTCACATTCCTGCCTCTGGCTGTACAATACATAAATGTGTACACGTAGGTAAATGCATGTACTTTTCGCTGTTTGTAGTTTGTACACTGTACACTATAGAGTGAATGTAGAATGGATACAGACAGAGGCGATGGAATAATGATCATCTCATAAATTCTGACTCTTTAATACAATAAGTAACAAGTACACGTTTTCTTTCCTTCGAATCTGATTAAATATCCCTGCTGTAGATAAGTTGTGTGTACAATGTACAATGTGTAGAATGTACACTATGGTTCTGAGTTTTGAATTTTGAGTTGCATTCACTAACTAACTAATAGTGAGAGAGTATTGTGCATCGTTGTGTCAAGAACAACGCCAGTCAACAGTCAACACACACTCATCGGCGATAACGACAACGACAACAGCAACAAGTCAAGCTTGTCTTTTAGTCAAATTACTTTGTAGTGAACAATTATTATCATAATTTCAAACTTCACACATTTGTATTTTGTATTGCACATTGGACAATGTAAAATTTACAATGTACATGTTCAAGTTGTAGTTGTAATGTACATTGCACATTGTATGTACACCTTTCATCTACAAGCTACAGTCTAATGTGGTGTAATTAAGTATAGTTTGTCACATAAAAACATGAAGTGAGACATGTTTCAAAGGTACACATAAAGCGATAAAGATAAGAGGGACAAATGAAATGAACCCATTTTATTTTTTACATGTCCAATGTCCAATATGTCCCATGTTCATATTTCATATTTCATCTGCACAATCTTCTACCTTTTACCTTCTTTCTCAAATGGAGACTGGACATTTAATTTAGTTGCAAAAAGTATGAGGGATGAGAAACTCTGAACTATATGAGCAATGGTTAAAAAACTAGTACTAAATAAGAAATTGAAAATCATTCTAAATCTCTTAAGATTTTAGGCTCTATTGATAATTGATAATTGATATTTATGCATGAACCATGTATGTATGACGTACAATGTGCAATGTAAAATCTACACTCCACATTCCACACTTCACACTTTACGCTGCACAATAAAACTTATTTTATATGTGTCACTTGATAAAAAATTTGCGGAAAGTACCATCAACACTTAAAAATTTAAGTGACTGCAATAGTAATAATGTGATGTACTCTATGTAGTTTACAGTTTACAGTTTGCAAGTATTATTATTATTATTATTACACATGTACTAAAGCAGATTTTTAGTTACTAAGACGTAAAATTTATTAGTGGCACTCATTCTGTTTTATTTCATTTCATTTCATAGGGAATCATAATCGACGTACGACGTACGAGGTGGAATACGAACGTACGACGGACATTTGTTGAGGATTTTTTCATGTTCAATGTTCAACGTTCAAGATCCAGATGACGATTTAATACATGTGTAAATACGTACATACAGAATACAGATAGTAGATAGTGCATAGTACATAAAGTCATAATGAAGTTGGAAGTTAGGTAAGCGTGTCACTCATCATCAGACTAACATTTTTTCCCTACTCCGTAATAATCTTTACTCTATCTCTACATATTCTACTCTCTAGACTACTCTAGTCATCGTCACTTCTAACTTGCAACTTGAAATCATTCTTCATTCCTCACGTACATTTTTTGTCTTTTTCTGGGCCTCTCTCTCAGCTTCTCATATCAATCAAACATCTGTCAAACCAGTCGAAATTTAAACTATAAAGCTAAAGCTAAAAAGCCAAATTACACAAAACACATCTGTTTAGACTGTAGAATTCGGAATGAATGTAATTCAAAATGATGGTTTTGCTTGGGCGAAGCCTGAAAATTTTTGGCATTTCCACAGCTTCGTCTCATGAAAATCCATAGCGGTCATTCATTCCACATGTACATTTTACATGTAGACTGTACTGTGCACAGTGTGCACATGCAATAATGCGGTGAGTATGACAGTCAGATTACTGCTCGTCACTGCCTGATTCAAGTTGAAGTACACGTGCAATATGTAAGTTAGAAAGGTACTAATATTAATATATCTGTGTAAGCAAATGTATATACAAATGTATGAATATGAGCATACAAGACAGCAAATTCAAGTAAATATGTTGAAAATTTGAGGATGAGGGAGTAACTTGAATGATTTTTGAGTTTCGAGTTTCGAGACGACGCAGGTATGCTGAGTAATACATGTATGTATGTATGCATGCGTATGTATATGTGTGCGTATTATGTATTTGCCACAATTTTCAATATTAAAATTGTAATTCGTACGTCTTATGGTAAGTCGTAGTTCGTAGTTCCTCGTGTACTTTGGGTAGTGTATCATGTGTCCACAATCCACAATCTACAATACAGATATGTAATCTACATGGGATTAGAAAAGTACGTATGTAGGATTTTGGAGCTAGCTTTCAAGATTTTTCCTCCTATTAGCAATTGTCGACTGTCGACTGTCGACTGTCGACATTGACAATGCCAAAAACACCAGACCAAACCAAACCAAACCAAAACGGTGCAGGGAAGATGGAACCAACGAATGAGGATTGAGGAGACAGGATAAAAAACTAAGTAAAACCACCAACTTCATCCATACACACAAACATGCACAAAACACAAAGACATGTGTACATTCGTAGTTGGATAGTTGGTGTCGTCTCGTCATGGTTGGTGAGCATAGGAAAAATTAAGATGCACAAACATAAATAATTGTAATTCTACATTCTACATATGGCGACATATTTAGGAATCTAAGGACAATTTCAGAAGGATTCGCCCCATAAAAATTTACAATCATCTGAGGTTTTGTCGTCAGTCGTCAATCGCCAATCTTCAAAAAGTATCTATAATCTCTGTTATGTGTATAAAAAATAACATACAAAGCTTTGATTCCCAACTTCCAACGCTACGCTGTACAAAAAAAATCAATATCTAACATCTATCTCCCGTACTTCATCCATCATCCATGTCCCAGCACTGACAATTACCAATTATCATCTCCTAATTTTTCACTAATTGCTAATTGGTTCTAAATCCATCTTTGTTTAAATATCAAGGGGAAAAGAAAGTACGTAAAAAAATCTGTGCACTTAATTTTCTGATACTGATCTGTTTTCTTTTCATGATAATATTTTGGATTTTATCTTTCTTGGATATTTCACCTCAAATTGTGTATGTTTCAAGTATGTACAATATACAGTATTCTTTGCAAAATGGAATTTCATCCATAAATTTCATGATCAACATTCAAAACTGATAGTGCGTAAAACGTAGTTCTAATTTCTAATCGATACATATGAACGCATATGTTTGTTTTATATAGAAATAATATTTGGGGCATCTAAAATCGTTAGTTGAAGGGAAAAGTTTCTCATTAGTGATCAGTGATTAGTGAATGTTTAATCAAGTATCATCGTCATGTTTACGTATTTTTACACTGACAAAGAGTTGAATGAATCGGTCGTTTTTCTTTTTGCTACAACGAGTAAGAATTGACTATTGACTATTGAATGCCTATGTAAATATCAGCACAGATTTATTTTTTTGTAACCATCTTCGTTTATTCATTCATTCTTTCATTTATTCTGTCAGTGATTATTCACTTTCGTGTTGTTCGTGGGGAGTAATGGAGAGACAAAAACCATAAACTAATCATAATCGTGTCTACAGTCTACAGTCTGCAAACTACTTTTATTCCTTATTTATTACTTATATATGCACCTCACCTGGAAGTGAAATACAAATTAAAAATTAAGAATTAGAACTATGGATTATGGATAAATAATAAATGCTAGCATAAATATTTTTGTCTAATTTTTTTACCCATTTTTTATATCACATGTATGAATTTTACTTTTTGCCGTATCTTTTATTTTAAAACACTCTTTGTTTTTGCATACTGTATGCTGTATGCTGTGACACAGTCTACATGCCACAGGCTAGGCCAACTTAATTCAATAAAAAAGTACCAATAATAATAAATAATAAACATAACTATTTGCTTATTGATTGGTTTTTTTCGTATAAAACTGAATAATGAATAATTAATAATCTAACATTTGATATTTGATATTTGTATTATTGTTATATCAGGGATCATCTTTATTCTTTATACTTTATCAATTTACACATTGTAGATTGCAAATTAAAGATTTATCTGTGTATTATGAATTATGAATAGAGGAAAAAATGATGAAGGTAAGTAAGTAAGGATTTCATTTACGATACACAGTATCTATATAATATGTAATCGTCTAATTGATTCACTCCAAACTCCAAAGCTGCTACACCCACTTCATTTTCTCTGCATCATACAATTTACATGATACACGCAGACTAGAGAATAGAAAATGGAGAATAGAGAATAGAGCATGCAGAAATTAAGCATACTACTTTATACTTTATACCGTGTATAATATATTATTACTTAGTTGTAAAGACTGTAGACTCTAGACTGTGTATTTACTATTTACTATTTATTTCATAGACAGTGCTGAAAAGTCTTGAGTCTTGAATCTTGAATCTTGAATGACTTGGATATTTTGGCGTTTTGCTCACTCACTCGCTTTTGGTTATTTATGTTTTATGTTGAGCGTCGAACGTCCAACTTGGAACGTTGTCGTCGTCATATTATTATTACACTTATTATTATCAGTATGCCTATTACTATTACTATGAATATGAATATTATCCTGTCTACTTATTGCATACATTGTATGAATATGAGTATGTGTATGTATGTCCATGTGTATTTAGCTGTCATGATTCATACACCATAAATAGTAGTAAGTCATACAATGATTTAACGTCATGCTTATACAACAGAAACAGCAACAGCAACAACAATCCTCAAAAACTTTTACTTACATTATTCTCCTATCGTCATCATCATCATCATCATCGTCATCCACTATCCATAATACACAACAACTATAATTATTCTCACTGATATCTATATCCTATAGCCTGGCCTGGTCTAACTCGTGCCTAACTATGAAACCATCCTGAATACTGAATAGTACAAAAATATAATATAATATATAATGAAAAAAAATGCATGCTTGTAGGTAGATTTGCTTATTTTATGGTCTCGAGGGTCTCGAAGGGGGGAAAAGCCGCACAGAAATAATTCATGAATAAATAATAATAATAATAATAAACGTAAACATAAAGTGAAGTAAACTTATAATGTACAATGTGTAATGTATGTTAAATACATTTAGGTAAAATATAAAATATAATAAAATATGTCTATGAAAGTTAAAACAAAAGTATGCGCTTTACATTCTCCATCCATCCACTAGTGACTAGCAATATAAAATTCCATACGCCACCTCAAAGTATTTAGCTTGTGTGTAGCCTTCGTATGTATTCATTCATTTTCCCATGTTCATCCCTTTGAATATAAGTACGACATCAATATCAACACCAACCTACGTGGAAATTTCAATGCTACTTCCTTTTTATTTGTTTTTTCCCTTTCCTTAAAAAAACACATGTACAGAGTATAGAACATTTACATTTACATTTTACGTACATTGTCGATCAAAAATCAAGAAACAAGGTGAGTGGATTTTTTGAACAAAAATTATATGCTACGATATTTTCTAACAATTTATCAAATATCGCATATGCTAACTATCTACATGTCTACCTGTAGTGTCTAGTGTCTACCACGTGCAACTCAGTTCTCAATCCTCAATAAACGCGAGAAATTCACATTGTATGTAAAATATAGGTAGACATGTAAAAACTGTAAATGTGTAGCATAGTCAGAGTAATTTTCATAAAACAATGTATCAGTTTGAACGTTGGGCATGATTCATACTTCATTCTTCATCATACTTTGAATTTCATACAGAGAGTACAGAGTCTTCGGGCCACCTTCATTTCAATCCATCGAATGATTGAATGAAATGATAGTGATGGATAAATGAAGGCACACTATAAACTAGATACTAGACACTATATTTTACACTGTATACAATGGTTTTACATTTATTATGTCTGATACGTTTTCCAATCCAAATTTCTTTTCTCTTTCAATTTCAATAATAAAATGTAGACTTTGAAATTTGGGAATTCGTGAGTAGCTTTTCAGCCCAATACACGTTTCTCGTTCCTCGTTCCTCGTTCCTCTCCATCTAGGTCTTGATGCCATAAAATTATAATATTTAATAGATGATATACAACATACAAGACACACCATAGAACAGAATGAACGTCTCAAGTATCAAGTCTCAGGTCTCAATGAATGAATGAATGAATGCAAAAGTGCAAGTAAAGATCGAGTTTGGAGTTTAGCGTTTGGAGTTTATGATACGGGATGGAAATGAGGCTAAAGATTAAATATCAAAGTACCGAGAGGTTATCAAACATAATCAATAATGAAAGGAAGAAGACGAAGACAAAATGGAAGATCAACGTCTCAAGTCTCAAGCCTAAAGATTGGAGATTGTAGATTGTCGATTGTGGATCGCAGATTGTAAATTGTAAATTGTAAATAAATAAAATATCATACCTCATTAAAAGTAGAGTTTTCACTCTATTGTATTTTTCCGTTTGAGATTCTCAACTCTCAAGACGATCATAAACTGATTTAAGGATACAATACGACAGTGGTGATTATAACGAAGAGTAACGCAACTCGTTGACGCTGGTTGCTTGATGCTTGATATTTGATACGCACTTGCCAATTTCAACTTGTGTCTTGATTCCTGATTTTTGATTTCTCATATAATATCAATACCAAATATGTCACTTTTCACCTCACGTGTTTATTCACAATTTCCCATTTACAAGAATCAGAAGAATTCACTATTTAGTAACAATTCTTAACAAAACTAGACAACTACACAAAAAACTTTTTATATATTTATAGGCACCTTGTAGATTGTAGACACAGGAGATTAACTTTTTGTAATCATTATCAAATTGTCAAATGTCAACTGCCAAATCAAAATCAGTACGACAAGTAGAACACAACAAAACCAAACAAAATCTTTATTTTTAATGATACAACAAAATATCAAAAGAATTAGTAATGAGTAATCAGGGACTCAGTAAATCCTCACTAATTGAAGCACAACACTGAATTGAACCGAACTGAAATGCACTAACCTTTGCAACTTGAAAAACCACAACTTTGAGACTTACAATTTGTTCACTGTTCAATGGCCAATACAGACATAAAACACGCGAAAGTAAACAGTACACAAACAATTCTAATTAACTTTTGATCTGTCCACATTCAATACTCAATACTCAACACTCAATGCTCCGTGCTCCATGCTCCATATATTTATGAATGGGGAAACTGAGAACAAATGAGCAACAGAAATAATAGCATTTATTCTACTGGGATTTGGGCTTGCAGCACAAAATATTGATTTCTATATTATTCACTCAAGAGCATGGCATGGACATAAACTGTATAATGTCTAATGTATAACTTGTTCACTATTTTACACACATAGTATTTTATTCTGGATGAAAAATATTCTATATATATATATAGATTATATAGATAGATTAATTCACGTTTCTATTTCTTTCCGGATCCATGGATCTTCACTTGACGCACCTTGCTACACCTGAGAACGTCGCAATCAGACTGATCACATCCGTTCATGATAATACTATTGTGGTAAGTAAAAAGAGTATAAAGAGTTCCACCCTCTCCACACTAAAGTAAAGAAGTAAGTAAGTACTGTGAGTATTGAGATTGAGTATGCAAGAAGAAGTACATGTATTCATAAGAAAGCAAGAGAGCAATGCAGATGCAGAGTCTAAGAGCGAGACAACAACCCCTTCGTTTTTAACTTTACCACATTCTTTTTCATCCTTTAAACTACCTTCCCTCTATCTCTGTTGGTCTGTGCTTTGTACACTGTACACTGTACATTGCACATTGTAAATTGTACGTAGTTGGCTGACTGGGTTTGCTGGACTATGTGAATTCACGTACGTCGTAAGTACGTACTGCTTACATGAGCATAATATAAAAGTATTCAAGGTGTACAAAGGTATTATAAAAGACACCAGAGAGCAGAGACCAGAGACCAGCATCTTTAATGCAGCCACACGTACAGAAAACAGAAACAGACAGAGTTGAACAAAATGATACAATACTCAATACACAAGACAACAACCACTTGTAGCCTGTGCACTGTGCGTAATCCCTACAACGTAAATCCTAAATCCATGTGTACTGTTTAATGCATTGTTGTAATGTGTAATGTGTATTGTATATTGTGTACTATGATGTAGACTGTAGACGATGCAGAGTTTATCAAAGCTCTCATGTAAGCACTAAGGAGTAAGCAAGAATTTAAACAAAATGTATAAAATCAACTTTTTTGCCAACTTACCAAAGCACATCTCCGATCTCGTGTACTTGTGTAGTATCTAGCTACTAGATACTAGATACATACACTACATTATTCAAATAACAACTGGCTCGTTAAATTGTACACGCACTGTGGACTCCACACTCTACACGCCTGGGTTCTGGATTTATATCATAAAATATGTACTTAAAATGTACGCTGTGGACTGTGGATTGTAGATACATTTAAACGACGAATACTAAGGAAATTCTTAAGGAGACTTTTTTGTTCAATTGATTTAAAAAAATTGTTTGGGATTTTGTAATTCGTATCAAGCATCATGCATTCCTATATTTCGTATAAAAAGGAATTTGTTTACAGAAATATGGTAGTCTCATTTTTGTTGTAATTTTCCATTTGCCGTTCAAAAATATTTACAGAGAAAGGAAATTAATGTGAACTAAAACAAACATTCTTTAGTATGCTCATGTGCTCACAACTCATAAACTGCGTAAAGAGTAAAGAGTACACAGAAGTCACCAATGTTCCTTATATTGTTTGCTGCGGGTGTTCATTGGATTAATAATATTTATAAAAATTGATGCGTATTGTATTGTCTTATTTTAAAATTGGAATTTGGAATTTTGATGAGTTCTAAATAAAACCATGCTCCCTTGCATGAGCACTTCGTAGGCACTCGAATTTACAGGTTTGCACCATCCAAGTCTAAAAAACGATGCGATATGTACACGTACACCAACAATAATAATTATGACTAATACAGTTTTCTCATCACAGCACTAAATATGTAGTTCTTTATTCTTTATATTTGATATTTGATTGTGTTTGGATGTCGAATGATCATGATTGCTCGAGAAAAATCATCAACGGGATTTTTATGATTGCTTTCATCAGTTCTGTGTTCTATCTTCTACCATATGATGCATTATAAATTATAAAACCTCTGATCAGTGCTCAATACTCAATGCTCAATACAACTTGAATTTTAATGAAAACTGACTGAGAAAAATCAAGAAGCGTACACATACATACATACACAGTACACCAGTATCAGCAGCATTAGAGAAAGAGTGGTAATGACCGACAATAATTAGTAAAGGGAACGGAGAACTCGATGGATTTCAAATACCAAATGTGAAACACTATGCCGTGTCTTATGTCTTACTTGGTTTTCTTATTAAAGTAGCCACAAATGTACAATCCACAATCCACAAGTTATCACATTAAACACTGAGATCTGATTTTTCTGGTCACATACAGGCTGTAAAACAATAGTGTTATAATTCACAACACACAATACCAAATACCACTAGTATTTAGAATTACCCCTACAAAGTACAGACTAGAGACTAGAGACGAGAAACACACATAAGCTATTCCTGCTCATCGAACGGTGAGAAATTGGAAATTGGATATGAAAAGAAGGAAGGAATTACGAGATTGACGATTGACGATCAGTAGACATCTAGAAACTAGTCGATGGTCTACTGATCTTGAAATGTGACCAAATCCGGTATGTGGTATAGTATTGAAATTTGAGATGAAATATTATGTAATATGGTGTCAAGTATGAAAATTGAGAATGTTATCACAATTCATACTTCACACACATCGTACGACATAATACATAATATATAATATACGATAGACGACACTGGGCTGGATGAACCTCCACATTACACAATTCATATGATACTTTTTTTTTAGTATATTATACATTTTATTTATAACAGTATTCTGCTCGTCTGCTCCAGTTGTATCAAATTCCCCTGAAATGTATGTACAATGTACGAATAATCTATTACATCTAGCATCTAACACAGTTCAAAAACTCTGTCCACTATACGCAGTGCACAGATCAATGTCTTGTGTCTTGAGTGTTGATTGTTGAGAAGAAATTAAAATTCAAAAGGTTGGACGAGAGTGTCAGTAATGTTGGCTTGAAAAAACTTAAAATATGAAGACAGCTATTCGTATTTGCTACTTGCCTTTTTCAGATGCAAAGCATTTATTCATTCATTAATTAATTCATTATGCAACCAAGAGTTTGGAGTTTAGAGTTTGTAAAGTTAAACGTTAATTAGAATTTGGCCACTTGCAGTTTCTTTCAGGCTAGATACAACGATTTGCTGATTTGGTTCCCATTACTGGTCGTTGGTCATTGGATGTTGATCGTTGATCGTTGGTGGTGGGTAAGAATTAAGTATTATAATATATGAGTTAGTAGTAAGTATAAAGTAGTAGGTAGGTAGCAAGGACAGATTTTTAATTTGCCATTTTTATTTCATAATAATCCATCACAAGCAACAATGATCATCGTAATGATCAGCTATTATAAAATGAAATGAAAACTCCATAATCCATAACATAATAAAGTCTGTACAAAACTACAGACTCCAAACTGCAAACACATTGGACGATGCATCTACAATCTACACTCTACAATGTGCTACTCATCCGTAATCATCACTCATCGTAAAAGGTGTCTAGTTATTATCGCCATATTGTAATACATCATACATATATACGATGGTAAAATAATAATTATTGTTATTATTATCATTGTGAACCTCATACATACCATACATACATAGGTGCTGATGTCTTTCTATTTTCTATAATATCTAGTTGAAATGCACTTCCATTTATACTTTGTATGAAAAATGATCTAAACAAAAAAGGAAGATTAAAAAAAGGAGACTGACATGGAAAAAGGTAATAGGCAATAGTTATAACAATCGGAATTAAATTGCTGTACATCCCAATACAGAAAGGCAATAAAAGAATATCCTTGATTTAGGTTTAATCCTTTTATATACTTTAGAATGTACACTTATATAAGTACGTTATTATGTATACACTATACACATAATAAAT